>JBBYHL010463523.1:0-14438 GCA_038381835.1 Adansonia madagascariensis | reverse complement strand
TTTTTTTTTTTACTTTTATCATGAAGAAAAAAATGCTCTCATCCTATTTAAACTTGTAGAATAGATTTTGAAGAATAGATTTTGAAGAATTGTTTTAGTCGAAAACTTCTTTCAATCGCATCCAACTTTCCAATTTTTTTTAAACAAAAAACTTTGACAAAATTTTTTATGAAACTAAGAATATTAAGAACTGTTTTTATGGTACAAACATAAGAAAAACAAAATCAAAGGAATACTAAAAAATTTACCTAGAAAAAAGCCAAGGTTTCCTTTCAAATCCAAGCTTCTCAGAACAATCTACCCAATAACTTTTTTTTTCTTTCTTGTTTGCACTTTTTTTCTTTTTCTTTTTTTTTTTTTGTGTACCCTAATCAGAATTCTTGGGTCCTATTTATAGGGGAGATTGGTGGACCAAGCACTAAAAACTAGAATCAATCACCAATCTTTTTTTCCAAATTTACAACAATCATAAAATAAATCCCAAAATTTTAGTCCCAATTAATTCCAAATTTCTGATTTAAGTTAACCCTTGATTCCAAATTCCAATTAAATTTTTAAAAATCAACCTTGAATCTTTAATTTCAAATTTGATATATTTCTTTTCAAGCCTACTATTTCAACCCCTTTTTTCAATTTTAAAAATTAAATTAAATAAAAAACAAAATATGATTTCCTAACACAGACCAAAGTTTAATAAATGACCCAAAAGGGTCAACTTTTTAGCTCAAATTACCCAAGCCCAAAATTGAGTGTCTACAACTACCCTTTTTTGTGCACTTACTGTAGAATAGGAAGTGTACAAAGATGCAGACACCCGTATCTCAGACCTTATTATAGTCGTTGATATTTTGGGAAATTCTTCCTTAACCATGCATAAACTTTAAAAAATATTCAAACAAGAAAACTCCTCCACTAAGGCTTCAACTTTAAAATTTTGAAATAACCCCTCCACCGAGGCTTCCAACTTTAAACATTTTTCAAATGAGAAAAGTCCTCTATCGAGGCATCAACTTTAAAATCTATAAAACCTCCTCTACTAAGGCTTCAACTTTCAAAAAAAATTCCTCCACTAAGGCTTCGAATTTAAAAATTTGTAAAAACTCCTCCACCAAGGCTTCAACTTTAAAAATTTATAAAAACTCCTCCACTGAGGCTTCAACTTAAAAATTTTGAAATAACTTATTGACTGAGGCTTCAACTTTAAAAATTTAAAATAACTCCTCTACCGAGACTTTAGCTTTAAAATCTACAAAAACTTCTCCACCAAGATGTTTAACTTTAAAATTTTGAAATCACTCTTCCATCGAGGTTTCTACTTTAAACATTTCCCAAATGAGAAAACTGCTCTACCAAGGCATCAACTTTAAAAATTTGAAATAACTCCACTGAGGCTTCAACTTTAAACATCCTTCAAATGAGAAAACTTCTCTATTTGAGGCTTCAACTTTAAAAACTTAACCAACCAAATTCGATACTAATGAAAAATCACTTTTAAAAATCAAATCTTTGCTTAAGATGTTATGAATGGAATATAATGCATCTACAATGAAACATCATAATCATGAATCCAAACACTTCCCAAATCATGGTAACAAAAAGATTCTCAAGCTCATTACTTTATCATTAATTCATAAATGTCCTTATTGTCTCATTAATTCTAATTTTTCAACTTTCATTCTTCATTAATCAAATTGACTTGCCCCATCTGAGCCTCACTATACTTTTTATTTCCATAAATATCAATACCCCTATTTTAATGCTCTTACTGCTATCCCTTCTACCATGTGGCTCTTTATTTCCTTACCAAAATAATGAAAGAATCTTTCAGTAACATCTTTATTAACTTATCTTTCATAATTTCCTACTCAATAATAAACAAAATGCATTGTACATTTCCTGAACAAGAATACAGGAAAAGATAAAAGGAAAGCAATGTAAATTAGGAAAAATAATTATAAGAAAAGAAAAAAAAAGGATAGAATTCGATAGAAATTCAAGTAGGCCATTTCAAAAAAAATACAAAGGAGAATCTAGATAAGGTAATTGGTACTCAAATAATGAACATCTAAATGATTAGTCCAATCCTTGAGTTTTCCTTGAAAACTTGCTTGATTGATGCCCTCAACATGCTTCAGATTGGAATTTACCCTTTATTCTATGATTTTTAATCGATGTTGATTTTTCAATGGTCCAACTTACCCTTTTTAGGTTTTTAGTTTTGAAGATTTTACCCTAATCATGATAGCTTTAACGACATTGAATTTTATCTAATCCTTTTTTCCTAGTTTTTAGCTTAAATCCCACCAATAACTTAAATCGTCCTTATAGATTTTCAATTTAAGTTTTTTTTTTTTGCAAGTAAAATATTTTTTACAGCATCTAAATTGATCGGGTTTGGCAATTCATCCCCATGCATTTCAGTCAAAATTAATGCCCCATCTAAAAAAGGCTTTTTTCACCATATATGTACCCTCCCAATTCGGTGTCCATTTCCCTCGATTATCATGTTTATATGAAAGAATTCTATTCAAGACCAATTCTCTTTCTCGAAAGCTTTTAGGGTGGACTTTCTTACTATGTGTTTGCATCATTCTCTTTTGATATAGTTGGCCATGATAAAGTGCAACAAGCCTCTTTTCTTCAATGAGGTTTAGCTGCTCGTATCGTTCTCATATCCATTCAGTTTCCTCTAGTTTAACCTTTTTCAATACCCTTAAGGATGGTATTTCCACCTCGACTAGTAATATAGCCTTCATCCCATACATTAATGAAAATAGTGTTACCCCAATAGACATACGCATGATATTCCATAAGCATATAAGGTAAAAGGTAACTTTTCATGCCAATCTTTGTATGTCTTAGTCATCTTTTTGATGATTCTCTTAACATTTTTGTTAACTGTCTCTATCACTCAATTTATCTTTCGACAATATGGTGCAAAATTATGGTGTTTAATCTTAAACTTTATGCATACTTCGTTCATCACTTTGTTGTTCAAATTATGAGCATTATCTGAAATGATTCTTCTAGGAACTTATATCGACATATTATCTTTTTTTGATGAATTTACAAACAACTCTCTATGTCACATTTGCATAAGAGGTTGCCTCCACCCATTTTGTGAAATAATCAAGGATAGCAAGAATGAACCTGTGTCCATTTGACAGTTTTGGAGTGATTGGTTTTATTACATCCATACCCCATATTAAGAAAAGCCATGGTGGTGTCAAAACATGTATTTCATTTAGAGGAGCATGAATCTTGTTAGCATAAATTTGACATTTATGGCATTTCTGAGTGTAATCAATGCAATAACTCTTCATTGTTGACTAGTAATAGCTACCCTCATAACTTGCCTTATCATCATATGGCTATTAACATGCACCCCACATCCCTCATCAAGTACTTTTTTTATTATTCTCCTCACTTCTATTGCATTCACACATCTCAGAAGTACTTGATCTTGACTTGTTTTATATAGCACATCACCATTAAGGAAAAAACCAATGGCTAACCTATGAATGAATTTTTTATCATTATCTAACGCATGCTCAAGATACTACTCATGCTTAATATATTGCAAGATATTGTAGTACCATGGTTTCCTCTCGACCTCTTCTTTTACCTTAGAATAGTGTGCAAGTAAAGCCTTTTATAGTCAACTCAATAGCTTGGATGTTAACATTAGTACCCATTTGGAACATTAAAGCCAATGTAGTAAGAGCATCAACAATTTGATTTTCTTCTTGAGAAAGATGTTAAAAATGAACCTTTTTGAATCACTTAGCCAATACTATCACATGCTTTTGGTATAGGACCAATTTTGAATCCCTCATCCCCCATTCTCCTAGGAGTTGGTAAATAACCAAAGCTGAGTCTCCGTACACATCTAACACATCAATTTTTCTATTAATCGCTTCTTGTAAGCCCATAATGCAAGCCTCATATTCGGCCATATTATTAGTGCAACTGAAATCCAATCTAGCATTAACTGGAAAATAATTCTCATCTAGGGATACCAAAGTTGCCCTAATCCCATGCCTTAAAGCATTTGATGCTCTATCAAAATACATTTTCCATGTTTTTTTCCCACATCCTTCTTCATCTGCTTGGAATACTGCTACCAAATCTTTGTCTAAAAAGTCAAACCTCATAGGATCATAATCTTTAGTAGTCTATCAGTGAGGAATTCTACTGTTACACTTTTATTTACAGCCTTTTAGGTCACATATACAATATCATACTTAGAAAGCATGACTTGCCATCTTGCTATCCTTCCTAACAAGATTGCCTAAGCCTATGAACTGTCCAAGCCAATGCACAACACATCTTCTCTAGCGGTGAATACTTAAACTTATAATCAGTGAATTTTTTGCTCAGGTAATAAATGGCTTGCTCTTTATTGCCATTTTCATCTAATTGTCCTAGCACATATCCCATTGATCTTTCTTATACTTTCAAATATAAAATCAAAAGTTTCCCTGGGACTGACAGTATAAGAACAGGCAGATTTGATAAGTATTCTTTGATCCTTTTAAGAGCTTCTTCACAATCCTAATTCCATTCACCTACGCAGTCTTTGTGAAAAAGCTTAAAGATGGGATCATATTTAGATGAAGTTGAGAGATGAAATGAAAAATATAATTTAACCTTCTTAGAAAACCTCTTACCTTTGTTTGTGTATTAGGAGGAGACAAATTTTGTATGGCTCGTATCTTATCAGGATCCACCTTAATCCCTCTTTTGCTGGCTATAAACCTAGCAACTTTTTAGAACTGACACCAAATGTATACTTGGTAGGATTCAACTTAAGTTAAAATTTTCTTAGCCTTTTGAATAATTTTCTAAAGTGGTCTACTTGATTTTCTCCCTCATAAGACTTGGCTATCATATCATCAACATAAACCTCAATTTCTTTATGCATCATATCATAAAACAATGCCACCATTGCCCTTTAATAAGTTGCTTCAGCATTCTTCAGTCCAAAAGACATGACCTTATAGCAAAATGTTCCCTATATGGTCATAAAGGTAGTTTTTTCTTTGTTTGTTGAAGCCATCATGATCTGATTATAACATGAGAAACCATCCATGAAAGAAAACAAAGAATATCTTGTAGCGTTATCCATAAGAGTATCTAAATGAAGAAAAAAAAGTTATCCTTTGTGCTTGCCCTATTTAGGTCTTGATAATCCACGCACATCTATACTTTCCCATCTTTTTTAGGTACCGGGACTATATTCGCTACCCATTTAGGATATTTGGCTACTATTAGAAATCTTGCATCAAATTGCTTCCTAACCTTTTCTTTGATTTTTAATAGCATCTTGGGTTTCATACATCTCATCTTGTGTTGCACTGGTTTGTATTCTGGCTTTAGAGGCAATTTATGCTCTATAATATCTATACTTAAACCTGGCATATCTTGATAAGACCATGCAAATACATCCATGTATTCTTAAAGTAATTATTTTAGCCTCTGGCTATCATCTAATGAAAGTGATGTTCCTAATTTGATCTTCTTTTTATTTTCTTCATCACCCAGATTAACCAGTTCCATAATTTCTTGATGAGATTCTATGGACTTCTCCCCTTGTTCCACTAACCTCAACAAATTAGGTGACTTCTTCATTATCATGTTCACTAATATGTATAGAGTTTTCAAAGTCATATCCCAAATTATCACTATATGATTGCTTGCATGTTCATTATTTATAGACTTGAAAATGGTTGAAAAAGTGTATATTGGTATATGTGCAATATGAAAATGAAATGAAATAGGATGAAGAGGAAATGTACTAAAATGCATTCCATTTATTATTGAAATTGAAAATGACAAAAGTAAATCAGCCTACATATAAGAAATTCCATAATGTTCTTGGGCATGCACCATTAAGGAATAGATTAGTAAATTACTATGGTAAAGGTTCAAGAACAACAAGCAATTTAATTATCTTCCAATTCTTTAATTCAGTGTTTGAAGGTGTCAGATACACCAAGGGATCTTCTTGTTGACTTTCATTCTCCACCATACGAATTGATAATTCCAAAAAAGCTTCATCTATTACCTCAATTGGTGTCATTTTTGGAGTATTTAAGTTGATAAATCCTCCTATATGAAAAGTGTCATACAAATAAGTTATAATTAGTCCACTAGATTCCTGTGTATGGCTCTTGTAATGAGCTATTCTTTCTCTTTTTTTATTCTCCATCACCTATCCTCTCTCTTTCAATGTTGGTCTATATCCCAATCCAAATCTTTCCTTATTCACTGGTATGATTCATAAGTTTTCGATTCCTTGCAAATCCTTTCTTAATCCAGCTCCAACTTGCTAATGTTTCTTGACAATTTGATTAAACAACATCTAAGGGCATGCATGCTGCTTTTTAACCTTTACCCATATATGTTGCATTGATAAACTCAAATGATCTAAAAGAACATTCCAAGGCTTCTTTAGTAGCTTCCATATATGGGATCAGTGATAGCTGAGTTACTAGTAAATCATCTTCTCCAGACACATAAACTTAATTATTATCTACAACAAATTTAACTTTTTGATTTAATAATGAAGGGATAACCCCTGCAACATGAATCCATGGCTTCCCCAATAAGTAGCTATAATATGGTGAAATGTCCATCACTTGAAATGTGAGATTAAAAGTACAATGACCGATCTGTAAAGTGAAATCAATATCACCTAACACCTCTCTACGGATTCCATCAAAATCTCTTACCACCATACTACTAGCTTTTATGTAGGACATTTCCATATGCAACTTGTTTAGTGTACTCATAGGCATGACACTGATCAAGGATCCATTGTCAATGAGCACCTTAGCCATAGTATGGGTTTTATACCTTGCCGTGATATGCAAGGCTTTAGTACTACTTCATCCTTCTATGGGTATCTCATCATAATTGAAAATTATGTAGCTGGAGGTCCTAAACTCTCAGCAATGTGACTTACGTTTTCAATAGAGATGTTATGAGTGACATAAGCTTGATTTAGTACCTTTATTAACACATTTCTATAGAGCTCAAAATTCAGCAACAATGATAACAGAGTAATACATGCTAGCATCTTATTCAATTGCTCCACCACACTATACTCGCTATGCTTAATCAGTTGCAGAAACTCGTAAGCTTTTTTTTCTATCACAGGTTTTTGGTATTCTAAATCAGAAGTCTTTACTAGGTCTTTCTCACTTCCCAATTTTTTTTTCTTCTTTAATTCTTTTTTTGCCTTTTTCTAACATCCCGAGAAAGTAGCATCATCCACTCCTAGTCATCCTACCTATGCTAGTTATTTGTGCCAAATCTGTAAAGCAACTCAATCCTGATTCAGCAGTTATAGTTATAACTTTGCAATCATACTTCCATGGTACAACTTTGTTATCTTAATAAGGAACAAACTTGGAACATTAAGAGTAAAGATAGGCTTGTTAACTGGAGCGGGCTCTGACTTCTCTTCATAGTACAATGTTACCAGCTTGACCTAAAAAATAGTCTTGGTGATCCATCTTCATCAATAACATTCATCTCATCATTTTTAAGATCTTTAGAGAACTCTAGTTATAATGAATCTATTAATCGTTTCACCTTTTGCCAAAAATCAACGCATTCTTGAATCGAATGAGTTACAGCTCCCATGTAGCACTTGCAGGTCTTAGAAGGATCATATATCCTATAATAAGTACTTAAATTTGTTGGCACATAGCAAATCATATCAGCTTTAACTAGAATGTTAAAGATTTACCTTAATGGGGTTGTAATATCTTTCACACTTCTTTTAACAATGCTTGCCTTATCATTTCTCGAGACGTTAATTGTAGGTCCAACATGATTGGGCAAGGGATTGCCATTGAGATTTAGTTATTATTCCTTTTCAAAGTTTATTAACCTAACTTTAATTAGGCCTTGCACCTTCTACTTTAATGTAGCATAATCTTTAGTAGAATGTCTGGCATTTTTTGCATGGTAATAACATCGAACATTGGGATTGTACCATCTAAAGTATGAAAGTTCCATGGCCTGAAGATACATAGGTACAATTAAATGGTTCTTGATAAGATTTAGGAGCAATTGAGTGTACGTTATAGAGACAGGGTCAATGTGAGTTCTTTCTTAATAAAGTCATGGTGTTCTTTGGTTGTTTGATAATTAGGTCAATTGGGCTAATTGAATCACAGGTCTTATTAGTGGGATAGGTGCTCAAGGGTGAAAAGTTGCTTGAAAAGTGGGCAATAGTGCAGGTGAATGGGTATAAGCAATGTTGTTTGAACTTGGTTAATAGGTTTGGTGGATAGGATATGGCTTGTAAGGCATAAATCCTTCATGTAATCCTCCATAAATAACAACTTAAACATCAGATTCTTTTATCCTAGGGACTCCTCTTTTTTTTTGCCCTAAATATATCTCTTGCCTATAATTTCTTGCTTTTGATAGCATTCTCAATAATTTCCCCTATGATCACCATATCTGCAAAGCTTTTCGTTGTGTTCCCTATCATTTTTTCCTAATATAGAGCTCGAAGAGTACTAATAAACATCATGGTAGTTTTCTTTTCAATGAGAGGTGGTTGAACTTGGGTAGCTAGATCACGCCACCTTTGAGCATACTCTTTGAAACTTTTGTTGGCTTTTTCTCCATTACTAGTAATGCCATCTTATCAGGAGCCATATCCATAATATGTATATATTATGAAATAAATGCCCTAGCTAATTCCTTTCATGAATGGATGCGATTTTTGTCCAATTATACATAACATTGAGCAGCCGAGCCTGTAAAATTGCTTTAGAAGATATGAATAGGTAACTTCTCGTCATCGGCATGAGTTTCCATCTTCCTGCAGTACATTGTAACATGTGTCATAGGACAAATAGTGCCATTATATTTCTCAAAGTCTAAAGTCTTAAACTTTGGTAGGATTACAATATCAGGTATAAGACAAAGTCCTGTAGCATCTATGGATCCAAAAAAATACTTTCTTTCCATAGCTCAAAGCCTTTCTTCCAAAAAACTTATTTTTTAGGACCTAATTCCTCATTTGCTTCTCTTTATTAAGTTTCAACTTCCTCTGTTCCTTTAGGTCATCTAAATTAGGAACTTGTATTAAGTCATTTGGCTTTGTAGGGATTTCCTCACTAACTAACTTGTACACAAGATTTTGGTTCTTCTCTTTTATCGGGTCTTCGTTTATTTTCACTTTTCCCCTTGCTCATTTCTTTCATCATTTCCATTAATTGAGCTAGTTGCTCTATCATTTCCTCTTGGGCTTCTCCATTATCTCAATCTTGTTGGATTGCTCTTCAGCCATTATTCTCACTCATGATTGGGTACCATAATGGTGGGGAGCAGATTGCTTTATAAATTTTAGTCGACAAGCTATCCTTGAACCTTTTTATTACCAAAATATTGAGAAGTTAGGGTATCATGCATCTAAGTAAGTTATCACATTGTTATTAGTATCAATGCATGAATAAGTTATACAAAAAGGGAGAATATTTGCCACATAACAATTATTGATATAAAAGAAACTTTATTATTATTCTCAATAATGTTCTAAATAACATCCATGAAAATAAAGTCTAACATCTATAGCCTCCAAACAAACTTCATTATCTGCCTGTAATGATTCTGAGCCTCTTCTAAGAGTTCAAATAATTTTTGGCCATGAGGTTGGAATGGGTGCACACTTGCTTTTAACTCATTGATCTAATCATGCATTTCTTTCGCTTTTTGGGCACCAACGTAAATTTGGTCGAATAAATGCCAAAGATTTAGTTGTCTTCTTGAACTCATGTCTTAGGCTTGTTCATATTTTTCTTTTAACCTTTCAAGTCTAAGGTTCAACCTTTGACACCTTTTCTCCTATCTCATATGTTCTATGTATGCTTCCTTATTTTCCACCCTCACATGCTTAAGCTCCAAAGTTTTTTAAGTAACCATATTATCAAGTTTTTTAAATGCAGTCTTCTACATGTTGTAGTTTTGGTTCAGCTTTTGAATCTCTTATTTTGCTTAAATTGACTTTTTTCCAGCTTCCTGATCTTCTCTTATAAGTTCTTGTTTTTTTGCTCTACCTCATCTTTCTCTTCTTGCAGCTTTCTCTTAACCAATTCTATTTTTATCATAGGGTTAGAAGGCATAACTTAGACCGAATGCCTGAAATTGTCTTCAAGATGTAACACTATGCCCTTGGCTCACTTCATATGCCACACCGAATATTCAGAAGAGGTGTTATACATGAATTTCACTCTCTCCACTTGAATTGTTTTCTTCAATGCCTTGATAACACCTTCTTTATTTCCTAAGGCCCCTTTATCTGTGTAAGCAAAGTCTATCTGATTAAACCCATTAGTTATCAGGATAAATTACTTGCAGCCTACTAACTTTTAGACCATAGTTGGTGCATAACTGATAACTCCCTATAAATCTAAAAGTGGAACCCAAGGCTAATCCCTATACTGCAATAAAGTTTGATCGTGACACATCCAAGTAGCCTTCCATACCATATCTAAACTTGTCAACTTTCTCAAGAATGCTACCCATTCAATTTTTGTTTTGGGTTCCAACTAAGTGCTGCCACGAAACTCCTTGATGGGAACATTAGTAGTGAAAATGGTCCGTGAAATCTACTTTCTTTGCATTTGAAGTGGCTCATCCTCCAAATGTGCAACAATTATGCACATCCATTGATCTGTCCTTCCTTATTTTTTCTCCAATGATTCAAAGACATGATTATTTCTGCCAAGATGGTTAGTGCTACATTTATTTGGTGCTCGACCTGATCAATAAAGTCTACCATCGTAATCTCCAGATAACTGAAAACCTTGGGAAATATGACCATTCCATAAATAGCCAAAGCCATCATGCTCGTGGCCCTCTCTTTTTCAGGATTTTTAGTGATATAATCTCGAAGAAAACTTTAAGGAATGTCAGTACTTCTTCCTTTTTGTTTTTCAATAACCTCTATTAATCCCCATAATTTCTGCAAGCTTTCGATGGTAACCCATCTTGTTCTTCTAAAATATCTTATCGTGGTTTGGAGTTTAAAGGTGTAACAATTCTAAGTATTCCTCAATATTTGGGACCATATCTACCTCGTTGAATACAAAGCATGTATACAAAGGGTCCCAAAATTGAACTATGACCCTTATCAAATTATTGTCCATCTTGACCTAAAGAAGTAATGCTATGTCCCCATATTTTACTCAAAAAGCTTCCTGCTTAGATGAACTCCATGATCTCCAAATGTTCATCAAATCAATTAGGTTATTTTATGCAAGGTCTAAGTGGATTTTTTTTGGAAGAGTTGAGATATATCCAGTCGGTAAACAATCACCTTCTACTAGCTGAGTCACTTCTAATCTAGCCTTCAAATCATCTGAGGACTCGTACTTGGCAAATTCAGACTTTGGTAGGCTTGCCATGAATGTTATTTGAAAATTCCTTTTTTACCAAAAAATAGTTTCGTAGCAAGATATTCCAATGATGTCATGATGATGTGAGTGCATGTAAAAGAAAAAATAAAGTAAAATGGTTAAAAAATATAAAAATAATAATAAAAGTGCACATCTTAAAAAAGGAAAGATATTAAGCATAAAAATATACATCTTGAAATGGAGATATGTTTCTTCATGTGTCCAATCTTGGGTCATTTTAATACAAGGGTTGGCATGGCTCTATCCTAAAATTGGCTTCTTAGGTGTTATTTACATGCTGAGTTAGGATATTTGACGAGTCTAAAAAGGTCCCCAAATTGTTCCTTAACATTACCCATAGAGGATAAGTAAGGCACCCCAATCCTTACCCATTATAGGCTTTAATCGGAAAGGGTTCAATTTAAGTAGGAGTATTTCTTTAGCCACTGCGGAGGTTTTTACCTCATGAAAGCTTTGATACTCTACACCCTGAGAGTGTTTCACTAGCCCATGCGAAGGTTGACACCTCACGAGAGCATAGTTACTTTACCACTTCTAAAAGGACGAGCTTGGGTCTAGGGCTTTATGATATGATTTTATGTAGTATGTGTGAAGGAATAATCCATACCTTTTAATAGTTTCATGTGTACTAAAGAAAAGAACAAACATTAGGACAAGAATAATGTAATAAAAATTTAATCATAAATGAATGACCATTTTAAAACTAATTAAAAGGACCTATAGTATCATAAGACTAACTATGGCTTGACTCTCTAATATCCCAGTGAAGTCATCAAACTGTCATAATGTGCCAAATACGAATTCAGTCGTTAAACTTAAAAGGTGGGAGTCGCCACTAATCTTTTTTAAAGGTGTGATTAGATCATCTATTTGAATCTATTCTTTTTAAGGGTATCCTAAGCTTGACAAAGGCACCTTAAAGGAATAGGTTCTGGTCTACATTCAGAACTAGATTTGGGAGTTCGGTTACAAGTGGGGAAGGATCGGCACCCCTACAACACTTGTCACAAAGACAATACCTAGTTAGCCTAATATTGTATTAAAAGTCCTATGGTTTACAAGGTGCTGATTTATTAATCAAATATTTAGATATCGAAAATATTTTCTAAAAAATTCTCCATTATGTTGATGGAATCCCCAAGAAAATTTTCTCACCTCGAGTATCTGAGGAAATCCATTCGCTTCCTTAAACTAACTTCATTGTCAGATTCATTCTAATATTGTATGCAAAAAATAAAAAAGATCTAAATGTTATCTAAACATCTAATTTATTTATTTTAATCAAAAATTAAATATTGAAAATATTTTTCAAGAAATTCTCCATCATGCTGGTGAAATTTCAAGAAATATCTCCTCACCTCAATAATATTCAAAAGAATCCATTTTCTCCCTTAAAGTGACTCTGTCGTCGGATTTTTTTAGTATTTTATGTAGAGAAGTAAAAATTTTAAATTTTTATTCTATTTAATTTATTTTTTATTTATAAAAATTAACTATCATCGACTAAACTCTCTATCATGCTAGTCGAATTTAATCAAATTTTCTCACCTAGGAAATTCTTAAAAGTCAATCATTTGTGACTTATTTGAGTTCCATCATTGGAAATATCTTAATTAATTTTAATTAAAATAAATTACTGAAGTGCAAATAAACTATTATGTGAATTTTTTTTATTACTCATTGATAAAAGTATACATATATGTAATTAAATTTAATTATAAAAGATTAAAAGAAATAATTAAATGAACAAGAAAAATAAACAATAAATAAAGTAATACTAAATTTCATGGAAATGAAATAAATAAATAATTTGTGGAGATAAGTTTATAAAAGAAAATATACGTATAAGTAAAAATAAAGTTTAAAGAATAGTAAAATAATTACACAAAATTATTTACAAATAAAAATGTAATAAGAATCTTTTTTTAAAATATATATTTGATAATAAAGAAATAATACTTATAATAAGTAAGTAAATAAATAAATCAATCAATACTTTTCGGTTGGAACCCATGTGGGTCATCTGAGATCAAAGTTAGATCTCTTTTATTTCAAAACCTTTTTTTTTTTTTACTTTTATCCTGAAGAAAAAAAATGCTCTCAACCAGTTTAAACTTGCAGAATAGATTTTGAAGAACTATTTTTGTCGAAAACTTCATTCAATCGCATCCAACTTTCCAATTTTTTTTAAAAGTAAACTTTGATAAAAAATTTTATGAAACTAAGAATATTAAGAACTGTTTTGATGTTACAAACAACAAGAAAAATAAAATCAAAGAAAAACTAAAAAATTTACCTAGAAAAAAGCCAAGGTTTCCTTTCAAATCCAAGCTTCTCAGAACAATCTACCTAATAACTTTTTCTTTTTTCTTTTTCTTGCTTTTTCTTTTCCTTTTTTTTTTTTGTGTACCCTAATTAGAATTCTTGGGTCCTATTTATAGGGAGATTGGTTGACCAAGCATTAAAAACTAGTATCAATCACCAATTTCTTTTTTCAAATTTACAATAATCATAAAATAAACTCGAAATTTCAGTCCCCAATTAATTCCAAATTCCTAATTTAAGTCAACCTTGAATCTCTAAATATCAACCTTGAATCTTCAATTTCAAATCTGATTTTTTTTTCAAACCTACTATTTTAACTCATTTTTTCCAACTTTAAAAATTAAATTAAATAAAAACCAAATTTTGATTTCCTAACATAGACCAAAGTTTAATAAATAACCCAAAAGGGTCAACTTGCTACTTTAAATTACTCGAGCCCAAAATTGGGTGTCTATAGTATTTGAGTGTAATTCAATCCTTTCATCATATATCTCAGAACGAGTAAAAGCTTGGTGTAGTGTCTACTCCTAAGACTTTCCATATTAGTCCTGCAGCCCTTACGTGTTAACTCAATAATCAATATTGCCTTGGCCAAGGACTTTGAATTAACACAGGTAAAAAACAAATGAAATATGTCAACTCATATCACTTAGGGTGATGAATCCTCTC
>JBBYHL010463472.1:0-14448 GCA_038381835.1 Adansonia madagascariensis | reverse complement strand
ATATGAATTCAGAACTCCCCCACTTTTTCCTTGAGTGGATCGGGGCAGTTTTGATTATTGCCGGCAATTGCTTAGTTCCAAGGTCTCCTTGATAGTTTTCAACGAAAACCTTTGAGGTTTGGTAACGGTGGAATGTCTATCTGACCCTTGAGGTAAAACAACAACTAAAACAAGAACAAATGTTGTGATAAGAGGTAGATATACGAGGAATTAAGGATATTTCAATCTATTTAAAATATATTTATAGCTAGTAATGATTCAAGTTATTCTTATTGGATCTACGAATTTAATTCGTTTAAACGTTAAATTTTATTTGAATTTTTAACTTGATTAATTATTAGGTATAAAATAAAATATTAACCGCTAAGATCAGTGAAACTTATTTGATTAATGGTTGTAAGTGAACAAATGATATTTGATCATTTCTTTTGATTACAACTTTGGATTGATTAACTCAAAGTACTGATTATGGTCCATAAAAGAGTGATAAACCGTTTCACGAAGATTTCATACAATGTACTAAGAAGTGCAAATTCAGTTTTTTTTTTTTTTTTTTAAAGCACAGAACTTGAATTGGATGTGTGTTGGATGGTATTTCTATGTAGAGCAAACCTTAACCAATGATTTGAATTGAAAACGAAGTTTTGAGTTTAAACTTGATGAGACCACTTGGTTTCGAATTTCACGTATTATTTGTAGTTTTCAAGGTTTATAGTTTGATAATTTAAAATACATTATGATTATAAAATATAAATATTATATAAAAATTAATATATGATAAAAATAATATGAATATAAGAATATATTAAAATTTAAATCGAATGATTATTAATGTATTAAATTTTATATAAATATATAATATTTTCAATATAATTATTATAACTTAGAATGTATAAATTATCAAATTTACCTGTGCCTGATTTAGATAATGGATTGAGTAGCGAGGTAGTCAGTGTCTTACAGGTGAGCATACAGTTTTTATTCTGGTACAGGTACATATCTGTACTAGTGTATTTCAATATATCGTTTCGGATTTATCAGAGTTTGAATATTTTTAATTTATATATATATAAAATATTTTTAAATATGAAATAAATAAAATTAAATAAATTTTATATATTAAATATTCGTCAATTATATATAATGTTTTATAAAAAAATTCATAAAATATAAAAAAATCAATATCAGTTAAGTAGTAAAGTTAAATTTTTTTAATAATCATTAAATTTTTGAGTAATTATGTCTAAGATTCATCAAATTTATGAGTAAGTATGTATAATATTCATCAGATTTAAGATCAATATTGGTTTTACTTTTTTTTACAGGCTTATCTTATGTATCGGCCAATACAACTATTTTGAGCCGATACCACCGAAACAAGCCGGTACCTACCGATACGGCCTATACAGACCAAAATTAAAACCGAAACGAAATTAATTATCGTCGGTATCGTTATATATCAAAATCGATACGTATCTATCGGTACAATCAGTACCACTACGGTACCAGCAACATTGCTGAGTAGCCTCCCCACCGAAACTTTCTTTCTGACCAAACAGAAAATTTTGCTGGCTAATATCCATTCTTAGACTTTGTTTTAAATAATAGTAGTAACATAGTTTATGGATATGGAAAAGTCAAGTGTTCTGGAATTAGCCAACAAATTTGACCATCAAAGATTCAATTTTTTAACGGCTTTTCGATACCTCCGAAGAATAAACCGAGGATTAGAAGCCGCCCCCATCTGGCCATGGGGGTTTCAGGGATTTTTTGTCCTTTGCAAAAGCTTTGGGGTTTTTTTTTTTTTTTTTTTTTTTTGACCTTTTCCAAGCTTCGCTCTTCCGAAATTTACACATAAATAAGGCAATGGCGTGAAGCCCACGAGAAGAAATCAAAAAGTGGACCCAAATATACACGAGTCGACGTCTTCTTCTCCAATCTTAGGCCCATTGTGTCAGGGCGCAGGTCTCTTCTTCCTTGTCCTCCACCTCCTTCTCCATCCTCTGGCGCCGCTAGGTTTTACTATAACGAAAGCAAAAGAAAGAAGTTTGGGCATTTGAAAACGTATCCGAGTTTTGATTGTTAATCAGGAGGGAATCATCCATGAGACAATGCTTTCAAGAACTTCGTGTTTTGTTATTCACGGCCTTCGTACGTTAGCCTCTTCAAAGCTCCGTCTTTTACCTTCTCTTTCTCTCTATCGCCATGTCCAGGTTCCTTGCTTTACCCCTTTTCAGTTTTTTGCTTCTTTTAAAAAGAAAAATTCTGGGGTTTTTTTGGCTTGGGTTACTTTTTCCATTGTCTGGGTTCTTTGGGGATTAATTTTCTTTTCTTTTAAAGCTTTGGTTTAAAGGTTTTAATGCTTTTCTTTCTGATGTTTTAGAAAGGGTGAATTTTTTTTTCTCTAAGAAATAAGAAGGCTTATTCTGTTGTTCTTTAGGTGTAGTAAAATGTAATGATTTCCTTAATTGAATGATTGCTCAATGAATTATTACGTTAAGAGCTTTGAACTTTTTAGAAAAATCTGATTCCAACAACTTCGGAGGTAGGAGGAAAAGTAGAATTCATGCTGTCATGTTGTGTGAAATTGACAATTTGGCTTTCAGTACTTACCTTTCTTTGTAAGAAATGTAGAATAACTTCTAATTTAAATGTTTACTGATGAGAGAATTCTCGGGATGCAGACATCTGACATTTGCAAACATTAGGAAAGCTGCACAATCTCCTATTTCAAACCAGACTAGGAACCATTCAGAATTTAAGAAGTATGGAGCAGTTGTTACTATTGGATTGCGTTTGCCACAATATGGAGTGTGCTCCAAATCCAATTATGGGTTCAACATTGGAGGAAAGCCTCCATTCTTATTTCAGAATACCAAGGATGGGTTGTGTCGAGGTTATTTTGTGAGGAACCACTCCTTTCTCTCTGCAAGTAGTGCAGTGACTCATCGTGCCCAAGTTGCTTGGAAAAGGCTCACCCAAAGATGTTCAGCTAGTGGTTTTGCTTTCCCCCACATAAGCAGGATTGCTCAAGCAGTCAGCTTAGCATTGTTCCGCTCGAACCTGATAGTTCCCGGTATTTTTGGCTTTACATGTGGACGGGTGGCATTGGCACAAAGGACTTTAATAGACACGGATTACTACCCATCACAGAATTCTTTGTCCATGCGTGCTCAAGATGGGCATGTTTTTTTTTCTTCTTTGCTACTTTCAGTGGTGGAAGGTGTTATATTGCTGGTGAGGGCTTTGTATCTTGCAGTTTTGTTCTCTCCTAGCATAATAATGGCACCATTTGCCGATTCTTGTGGTCCTCAATTCAGGAAAATGTGGCTTGAGGTTGTGCACCGCACACTTGAAGTGGCAGGTCCAGCATTCATAAAATGGGGTCAATGGGCAGCAACACGACCAGATCTTTTCCCCAGAGATCTTTGCAACAAGCTTTCAGAGCTTCATAGCAAAGCTCCTGAACATAGCTTTGCCTACACTAAGAAAACTATTGAAAGAGCATTTGGCCGCAAGCTTTCTGAAATTTTTGAGCGTTTTGAAGAGGAACCTGTGGCATCCGGAAGTATAGCTCAGGTGCACCGGGCTACTTTGAGATTCAGCTATCCTGGTCAGCAGGTCAAACCCATGGTAGTTGCAGTAAAGGTTAGACATCCTGGTGTTGGTGAATCAATTAGGAGAGATTTTATGATTATCAACTCAGTGACAAAGTTATCAAGGTTCATTCCAACTCTGAACTGGTTGAGATTGGATGAAAGTGTCCAGCAGTTTGCTGTTTTCATGATGTCTCAAGTAGATCTTGCAAGGGAAGCTGCCCATTTGAACCGTTTTATATACAATTTCCGTAGGTGGAAGGATGTTTCTTTTCCTAAGCCTGTTTATCCACTTGTGCATCCTGCTGTTTTAGTGGAAACTTATGAGCAAGGGGAAAGTGTCACATATTATGTTGATGGACTTGAAGGACATGACCGGATTAAGGCTGCACTTGCTCATATTGGAACTCATGCACTTTTAAAGATGCTTCTGGTAACTGCTTTTAATTGGTTTGCATATGCTTGTGGTAATGTTCCTATGTGATATCTACTTGACTTGATGATGTTTGATCCCATTTTCCCATCATCTTTGACTGTTTCAGAAATATAAGTATAATGATTATGGTTTCCAAGAGGTCATAATTTTCTTCTTTCAGGTGGACAACTTCATTCATGCAGACATGCATCCTGGAAATATCCTTGTTCGGGTGTCTCAGAGCAAGGCTTCTCAAAAACGGCTCTTCAAATCAAAGCCTCATGTCATCTTCCTTGATGTAGGCATGACTGCTGAACTTTCTAAGCGTGACCGTGTAAATTTATTGGAATTTTTTAAGGCTGTTGCCCGTAGAGATGGCCGGACTGCAGCAGAGTGCACACTCAGACTATCGCAGCGGCAAAACTGCCCAAACCCGAAGGCTTTTATTGAGGTATGTATATAGATGTAACCCCAGGCTTTTAGGACAATGATGAGCTCAGAAAATGCTTTCTTGTTATCTTCTTCACCTTATTTGCCCATATGGTCTACACAAACACTTTTATGCTCTTCTCTATTGATTTATCATGTTAGATGAATGCATTACCGGTGTGTCATCTCTATTCCAAGTCATATCTTTGTTAACTCTTCCTTTTCCATACAAGCTATTTATTTCTATATATATATGTGTGTGTGTGTGTGTGTTATCTTGTTCTGCTTAATTTTCTAATACCTTGTTGCAACAGGAAGTAGAAGAAGCATTCACTTTTTGGGGTACGCCGGAGGGTGATCTAGTCCATCCCGCTGAATGCATGCAACAACTGCTTGAGAAAGTAAGGCGTCATAAAGTCAATATTGATGGCAATGTATGCACTGTGATGGTCACAACTTTGGTTCTTGAGGTAACTTTTTTCTTCATTTTATGTGCGTCAAACTTTCATGCTGATCCTTTAGCCAACCATTTGAGATATCTTTTTTGACTCCATGCCACCTTATCTTTGCTCTCACTTACCTGCTAGGAAAGAATTTCTCGTCTTTATGTTTACTTATGCGTATTTTTATAAACAAAATAAATAGCTGTCATCATAGTAGGAGGATTAAATCTGTCCGAGTAGTTGAGTATGGAATCAAACAATGGGGATGTATTCCCATGTCAGGATTGTTTCATAATGGTCCCAGGAGTGCCTTGGCTGAAATGCCTTCACAATATGAAAATAAACCTAGTTCATATAATCATTATTGCCATTTCAGATAATTGATTTAATTCATTGCCACAATTTGTTACTTGTTTAAACATGTAGGGATGGCAGAGGAAACTGGATCCAGGGTATAACATAATGCAAACCTTACAGAGATTGCTACTCAAAGCTGACTGGGCTAAATCTCTTTCCTACACTATTGATGGGCTGATGGCTCCGTAAAACATTATCCGGAAGTATGGCTAGCTGAATGCATCATCTCAAGTGATCTTTAGGATCATGTGTTTCTGTTTCTAGAAAACAATTTTGATAGAGCTGAGACCCTAGAATATGCCAGTCCTGAAAAGCATCGCGAGTATCATTTACCTTTTTCAATGAAACTTAGAGTCAACCTGAAATTTTATCCTTCTGTAATTGTTTATTACTGTTTGGTATTCGTTGGTGTGATATCTTGGCCCCCATGAATCACAGGTGAAACAAAAAAGAGGGGTAACACAAGAGAGAAATAAAGTGTAAAAAAAAAAAACTATTCTTTTTCTTTAAATTCTTTGCAAAATGGAGGGACAAACAATCCATGTACCAGAACTTGATTGGTTTGGGATTGAAAATTTTGTTGAATCTTTGCTATATGAATTTTAGACATTTGATGCTTCACAAATCCTTTCCTAGAGTACTTTGTTAATAGAAAATGCTGGAATCTCTTGGTTCTTTGCTGCTGATAATGATATCACTCACTTTGTAGATAATGCAACAGATGCTGCAGTTATCTTTTTCCCAAACTCATCAGGTAAAGCATACTTTTCAGAAAATATTTATATGATAGCCATCAACTGCGTTAATAAAACGTAATCATTATACTCTTGTATTGATTATTGGAGAAATTAGCAGTGTTTGTATTAAAGAAAAGGTAAAATACTATGAACTATTTTCGATCCCGACAGATTATTTTTCAGGAACGTCTCTTTAGCGTTTTATTGGGTTTATATCTATATTTTATTTGGGTTGTTTGAAGATCATTGCTCTGAAAATCATATCATCAGCAAGGCAAATGTTACGAAATTCAAGCATGCATCAGCCAATCAGATAATAGTTTGATAGTTTACTTGAATGGAAAATTGGCACGTCTAAATTGCAGTAATCAGTTCAGTTGTATATGCATTTCATATTTTAACTATTCTTTTTATAGAAAAGAAAGGTTTGGTCATGTTCCTTTCAGAAGGAAGAAATGTCTGATTCGAATAATTTAAGATTTTTTAAGAGAAATGCTGCTGCAGTCTGCACATTTGCTGTTGACTTGGAAATCCCAGTTTTTTTTCCCCTGTAAATCAGTTATTCATTTGAAACTATAGAGAATGCTTTGAGTTTCTTAGTCATTTCTGCCAGGATGGACTTGTATGGAACAGTAAAATGATAATGATGATGATGATATACAAAAGATTGGTCCTTTTAGCCTAATGGTTTTCACAAACTAAAAGTAATCTGAAATTTCATCCCTTTTGTCAAAGCTTGAACACTTTTGAAGTTAGGAAACAGCAAATTTCTTCTTCAAATAATAAGATTGACTTGGATCTTTAGAAGGCATTCTTTTTGCCAATGAGCCACAACCAGTCCAAAGCAACCCCTGCAAATATCCCACCTAGTAAACATAGTACTAGTAAATTACCCAATGCATTTTGCTCAGGACCCTGCCAAAAAAAAAAAAAAACATAAATTTCATTAGAAATCACTAAGAATGCTAAGATTTCTAGCAAATTTTATCCAAACAAAAGGGGAAAAAAAAAGATTTACTGCAAATGAATATGATAATACTAACCTTGTAGCCTTTAGGTGCTGTTGTTATTACACAGACTGTAAGGTGACCATTTGTTAATCCCAGGAAGGAAACAAGCAGTATCATCCATCCTTGATCACCATACTTGGCAGTGAAGTAGAAAGCAGGGATCAGTAAGAATCGCGAAAGTATCGCAATCATAAGGCCCTTCCTGGACTCGATCTTCAGGAATTTCACCAGGGGAAGGTATCTTGATATCAGATCCCACACATTGTAAGCTGCAATCAGCACAAGAGGATACCTAAAAGAACCAACCCATAAGGTATTTATCTTCGAAGCAATTTTTCTTAGAAAAACGGTATCTGAACATAAGGGGAAGTTTCTCCTTGATAAACTAATGCCCTTTAAGCCCTTGCAAGTATTCAATCACTTGGATAAATACTCCAAGTGGATAAGTTGTGCACATATCTATGAGTAATGCTACTTCCTAACTTGTGTTCTAGTCAATGAACGAGTACTCACCATGTACCCAACTGGTGTTCACCGGTGTTTTCATATAAGAACCCGGGGAAAATTGACAACGTTAAGACGTATATCAGAAAAAGGTCAAGCGCGTAATCGATATTCTGAAGGAATAATTGTTTGTTGCTCAGCCTGTCATTCGGTCTAGGGTTGCCTTCATGCTGTTGGAAAATGCCAAATATATATTAGTCTATGGAATGTTAAGAATTCTGACAAATATTAACCTAAGAACTAAGGTTGCAGTACTTCTTGATCTTCTTTTGCTTGGATGCCAGCTGCTGCAAGATCAGCTTTAACAGTTTTCGATCCTTCTGAGGCCGCCTTTGCGCGGAAGTACTTCACTATTGGCAATTTGGGGAAGAAAAATGCATACAGAAGTACACAAAGGAGCTCAAAGAATGTAGAAATAGCCAGAAACAACACTGCAAAAAAGAATATTTTTTCAATGAACTGAAAATCTTTCATTTTTTGTTCTGTGTTCAGCATATCAGAAGACAGCATATATGTGACAATGAATCGCAACCTATGAAGCATGGACACTTGTGTCGGGGGAGCATTCAAATGTCAGACACGTATCCATATTGGACACATGGCACCAATATGATGCTTGTTTCTCAGTCCATCAGATATAGAAGGTTTAAAAGAAAAGTCACGTACTTGTCCCTTTACGAAGACCATCGTCAGACTTTTCGAAGGCTGCTTTTGTGATAAGCCTCAAAGCAGATGTCAAGGCCCCAGATGCAGCCAAACCAGCAAAGAAGGACTGAATGATAAAAGCCATCAAATTAACAATTAAAATCAACTGCTGAAAAACCTTGGGATAGAAGTGAGACGTTTCAAACAAAGTACTAAAAGAAGTCGAAGAAAATCGACCTGGATAAACTCAGGGAGCATGAAAGATAAATCTCCAACCATTCCACCTTGAACATGGGCATCTGCAACTCCAAAAAAGGCAACAATTGCACAAATACCAATGAACGATCCAATTCCTCCTTTCCCAGATGTGGCTAAATCCAACTATTAAAGAAATGAAGGAAAAAATAGAGGTTGGTTTGAATAAGCAGTGGAAGGATCGAGTGGATGAAGTATTGAGCTACTAATTAGAAAATCAAGCACAAGGTACAAAATATAGGAGAAGTTACCACTATGAGCATGAAAGTACTTGCAAAGAAAAGCAAGTATCCGACGATGTTCCTCCATCGAGTATCGATCCTCGATTCGTTGTATGCCAGTATCGCCATTGTTCCAAGGGCAAAAGGTTGATAAACAAGGGTAAGCACCCTTGAAGGATGGTAGTTCTTCAAATGCCAAAGGAAAAACATCATCAGAATAACTTATCTTATAAACCCATTTTCATGAGATTGTGATAATATTTGTGTATTGAAAAATGACATTCAATTCTTGAAATGATCACTCAATAGAAACGGTGGAGCAATTGTTTGCCCTCAAAGTCAGGTAATTACTCAAACATTCAAGAGAAGAACTTGCAACTGTCAAGCAGAGAATCCAGTTTAATTTAACATTTAAAACTTTTGTTGTTATAATTTCAAGTCAAGCAATTAACTGGGAGAAAATATTCAGATTAGCATTGCTGAAGAGCAAATTGCTTGATTTAAAGTAAAAGGAAACACCGGTGATTTCTAGCTTCAGCAAAAAAAAAGAAAGTAAGAGTAGGTTACTTACTGGAAACAAATTGTAATAATAATCTCCAATGGTCAACATGCTATTCCAAGAGATAAGAGATCCGAATCCAAGAACCCAACAAACCACCATGGCACTAAATTTTCCCTGATTAATTTTCACAGTAAACTGAGTGAATAATACATGTAATTAAATGAAAAGGAACCTTGAACATGGAGCTTAACTTAATTGGTTCATTCAATCATTCTTAAAGTTGTCAAAAGTTCGCATTCCATATAGTGTAACCCCTTTTCCTATCCCAGTCTACGGTTTCCTTTGTACCAAAATAAAAAATCAAGAGTAACCCTAAGCTCTCTTGATACGACCAATGAAGAAGAAACACACAAAACAGAAAGCACAAACCTCAAGCCTAGCAGGCAACTCTCGTCCATCAGCAATAGTCATGTTTGACTCTGCTTCCAATAGAAAGGGATATCAAAGTTAAAACTCAGGAAATGTTAAAATGCGTTTGCTATAACAAATGCAGAGAAAGAAACAAAAAAACTGAAAAAGTGAAAACGACTGCAAATTTGCAGCAAGTTTCTGTCAAAACAGAAAAAATGAGAGATGATTTTTATTTTCTCAAAGAACTGACTACTTACTCAAAATAAATTCAGTCTGAAAATTCAAGTACGTAAAAAGTTAAGGATAACATGAATTACTATGATGTGATAATGAAAACTGGGTATTCTTCGAATAGAAAATTTCATATGAAATGAAAACGATTTACATTAGCAAACAAATGAACAGTCCATGCACTATAAAAACTACTTGAAACGGTAAGTGCTAACAGTACCTGAATAAATAATTAAATATGAAATATATTAATCAATAACAGCAAGGCCACATGCAACATGCAGGAATAGAATTAGAAATATATATATATATATATATACATAAGAATACAGAAAAAAAAAAAAAAAAAAAAGAGCTGACCCTTATTTTCTTAAGGGATGAGTTTGAAGTGTGAACACTGAACAATACAATACAAGGTGCGAAAGGCAAAATCTGATAGCTATGGAGTTTAAAAGAAAAAGGAAAAAAGTATAAAGGAAGAGATACGGCAGATTCTTTTGCCTTTTAAAATATGAAAAAATTATTGCATATTTATGATGTGATGGAAAGGGCTGAGGTCGAGAAAGAAATAAAGAGGTAATTGTATCAAAAAGAATCTTTGATTCTTTGGTTTCAGACAAATTTGACTTGGTGAATAATTTTGCCAGTTAAGGTGTAGAAATGCTGTTTACAGGGTAAGTTTTGCTGGATCCAGGATCATGAACAAGAACAACAATGGAGAATGAAACAAATCCATTTAAATTACGAAACTTCTTGAATGCCATTCAAACAAAATAATAGCCAAAGTTGAGAACAGAAAAAAAAAAAATTTTCATCACATGATTATATTCATAATTGTCATAAAGTTATAAAACATTGAAAAGGTGCAACTCAGCTATAACGTCACATATATAATTTTTATTATATTTTTTGGATTCAGGGTTTTATTTTATATAGTCAAACTCCGCATATGATATAACTACTTGATGATTGTTGTTAGGTTTACAAAAGTGAAGACAATTATAAAAGACAATTTATTAGCAGAGTAATTGGTGGATACATGAGATGAGAAAGTCAACGAGATAGGGAGCTGTTTTTAGGTTTTTTCTTTGTTTTTTGGTGCAGAGTCAATGAATGTGAACGCCAGAAAACAGCCGATATTAAAGAACCAAAATCAGCTGTCAACGTATGGGGCTGTGACTGATAAATGAAGAAAGCGTTCCCAAATCAGCAAAGCAATGTTTCGTCTTTTATCGGGAAACCAAGGGGCAGCTGGTCAGGGATGATGGGCAGCAATTATGGAGCTCCTCGGCATGTGCAATTGAGAGATATAAACGCTTAGAAATTTTATACATGTGAAAACCATATCAATAAATAAGCCGTATGTGAGCTTTGAAATTGTGGTAAGAAGTGGACCACATATGAAGTAGGAAGGCTAATAGTGGTGTCGGCTCCTTGACAATTTATTCAGGAATCAGACTTTTCTTTTTGGTATATTTATATATATACACGAGTCAGAAAAAAAGAAAAAAATTATCACGTTAAAAGACCTTCGAGTTACTGCAACAGAATTTTAAATAAATATTTTACAAATTTGAATTAACTTAAATTATTATTTATTAATTAAAATATATTTATTTATTTAAATTTAATTATAAAAATTTATAAATATTAATATAAAATTATTTTAATATTTATTAAATAATAAAATGGATAGTCGGACATGTTCAAACTTACCTCGAATCAGATTTAATTAGAAAATTTAAAAAAAGTTTAGACTATGATCTGATTTAATCTACCGAAAGATTCATGTAAAAGATGAATTTTTTATTTTTTTGGTGGATGAATCATTTGAAAACTTGGAGTTTTTGTTTTCTCGATGTTAAAACGTAGAAGCTAAAAACAACCCAAAGAACATTCAAGGTTTAGAATATCAGGATACTTTCCCTAATAATAGATCTTCTTTTTGGTGAATATTGAATATTCCAAAGCACTCAAACAACTACAAGTTTTCTTTAACGAAAAGATTAAAACTTTTGATTCATCCTGTTCCTCTCTCAAACTATTGATGTACCTCTTCTAAGTGGTTAGAAAATCATTCATTCTTTTCAGAGTTGACTGATCAATTGGTATGGTACCTAAAATTTGTTCACGTGTGTGTTTGTGTGTGTGTCTATATATATATGGATAATGATCGATCTAATGTTGTTGTACATGCCACTTTTTAGGTAAATACATTACAACAACTAATGTCTTCTCGCCAAAGTCCAAATTAGTAACCAAAGCCCAAAAAGTGTAGTCGAATTTGGAAGAACCAGGTCTAAGTTGTCTGGGCCAGCCCTTACGACCTTGCAAACCAAAACAACTGGGTTTGGATTAATATATAGCCTTAACCTTTCCATCCAGGTATCCAAAGGATTGGCTCATCACAGACTGTCATGTTCAAGCCTAGGTTCCCCCTGTCGCATCCCCTGGCCCTTGGAACTAAGATGATAATATCTTCAATCAATTCATACGTTGGCCAAAGGTGAAAATAGGAAACACAGTTCCTAAGACTTTAGTATAGGAGGGCCTAATAAAGAGTTAAAACCAAAGAGATTATAATTGTCAGTTTATTAGATTCACAGACACCGATGATCAAATATAAATAGATAAATCAAAGCTGTCGCAGATAAGAGAAATCATTAACATTCAAGCTTTGTGATTATTCTTGATTTTCATTTGAATATCCTTTGAACCCTTAGTTTAAGTATTGAAACATGTCCTGAATACGTAACTCCGCTGCTTTTTGACATTTTCTATCTTTGCAAACTCTTTCCAGCATCCACCTAACAAACTCATAGGGTTATGATGCTCAACTTGCTAAAGGAAATATAAATAAATAGATAAAAAAACACCGATAACCTGATTTGAAAACAAACTAAGGATGTTTTCAAGCAATTGGAATCGCTAAGAACAAGAGATAAGGTCCATGAACCAAAATGAAGACAAAACCTTAATGATCCGTACCGGGGAAAATAAAAAGATATAACATCCAATGGTTTCTTAAGTTCCTTGATTCAGCTAATCAAATAAAAGTTGCATCTACTACTGTTTGCAGTAATACTTTTTCCCAAATTATTTCATGCAAATAGGGATTAATTAATTGTACTTTAGATCTCAAGAATCAAAGATTAACCTAGTAAAACAAATAATTAAAGGCAACCTGTAACTTGATTGGCTTTTCACGTTGAGTTTGATGTGTATTAGGTCATAATCGTACGAATAAATTAAGGATTTTGTCATCCAATATTCTAAAAATACTGTTTAAAATTATAATTAAAAATAATTTATATTTAATATATTTATAGTACATAAACATATATATATATTTTTAATAAATTAAATTATATCATTTTATTAAAAATTTAAAAAATAAATATAAATTATTTTTATTTTAAAAAAATGATGCAATATATATAAATATATTTAAATTATTATTAATGAATTATTACTTGATATATAATTTAACCTTTTTCTTCAACTTCGAGAGGCTAATACGCATTGATGTCTTTGTCCTGAAAGAGAATTTTAGTCACCGACCAAACTATATCTAAAGATAGACGTTAAAGTTTACCCAAATTCGTTAATCAACTTTCCAGTAAGGTGATATGATTGGGCGGTGAGCGAAGAAAGTTTAGAAGAAAGTCTGCGAAAGCAGCAATAGGGTAGGGACGAAAAGGAGGGTGAATGGTGGCCACGTTGCTGCTTACAACAGACAGTGACATCGGGGCCCCACACGTGGACCCACATCAGCATGTAGTTTGCTTATTTGCCTTGCCCCTACATGTTCCAACGCCGCCGAACTTTCTAGTTTCTAGGCTCCAAACCCTTTTGTTGGAGAGGCGAAGACCCGTCGCCGCCGCCGGGCTACTTTCTTCCTCAATTTAATTCAAAGCAGCAGTCTTCGGACTTTCATTTATAACTGGTAAGTTTGATCTTTATACGTATATATAAATATAATTTCATTTGGTGTTTGAAACGATTTCTTCTTTCTAAATCTTTGATGGGCTATGGGTGTTTAATATTTCTGTCATCTACTCATAATCTGCTTGTTTATAGAAATTCAACTTTGATCATTGATGATAACCATGAGAATACTTTCTTTTTTCCCAGATGGTAATATAGATTTTTCAATAAGTGGTAAGATTGTTAGAGGCATTCGCGCTGGAAAAAAAAGAATGAGAGAATCAAAATCCAGAGCCTCTTCCTTTTTTGTTTTCTTACTTTCTTTTTTTTCGTTATTCAAGGATATCATTCTTTTCAAGATTTAAAATTTATCATAATTGAAATACATATTTAATATGATTACGGATGTAATAAATATTATCATAATTAAATATAAATCATAATATCAATAATTAAATATTTTAAAATTATTAAATAATAATTATACATCATATTACATTCGTTATTTTGAATCCTTTATTTCAATGTCTGATTGTCGCTAATCTTTATGCCATCATCATCGTTGGTTTAGAGACAAAGTCAAAGTTAGTTTTTTGTTTCAAGTTGCCAAATGGCAACAGTGTAAGATAAGAAAAATCCATTTTTTAGTACTTTTTGTTGTAAAATATAGCAATTGCATATTTTTTTAAAAAAAATATGAAAAGTAACGTCATGGATTAGCTACTAATTAGTTCTTTAGTTAACTCATAAATCATTATCAAGATG
>JBBYHL010463461.1:22510-51380 GCA_038381835.1 Adansonia madagascariensis | reverse complement strand
TCTAACTTTAAATTGTGTCCTTTTCTTGATAGGACAAGTATGCAAATTATAACCATAAAAATTGCAATGTCAGCACTAGGTCATAAACTTAAAATGATTTTTCTAAAATGATTTTCTTTTCTTGTTCCAAGCTTTCAATCTATTTTTTCAAGTTAAAATTGATTTTCTCTAACATGTTAATTCTTAGTTTGGAGTCATTAAATTCATTTTTCAAATCTTTGTTTTCATTCTCCAACATAAATTTTGATTTCAATAGTAAATCATTTTCAACTTTTAATTTTGAAATCATTTTCTTGTTTTTAGAGTTCATTTCCTAAAACTCAACTACAAGATCATAAAAAGCATCTTGTAACTCATCAAATGTATAGGAATTAAATTCAAAGAATTTGGAGTTACCTTGGGCTCATTAAGAGCCATGAAACAAAGGTTGCCAATTTGGTTTTCCTTAGAGTCGTCATCATCATCAGAAAAGTCACTATCGCTCCAAGTTGCTACAAATGCCTTTTTCTTTTTCTTTTTCAATAATGGGCAATCAGATTTGACATGCCTCGATTCATTGCAATTGTAGCACACTACCTTGTTAACCTTCTTAGATCGGGATGATTTTTCCTTATCATCTTCATGAATTTCTTGGCAAATATGATCATCCCCAAATCTTTACCATCCTCATCATTGCCATCCTCTTCCTTATTTATGGAAGCTTTCAATGCAACTCCAACTTTTCTTGGTTGCTTCTTTCCATGATTTATCTTTATTTTATAAGTGAGGAATGATCCGATGAGCTCATCTAAGGCAAGGAGATTGAGGTTCTTTGACTCCTTAATTATGGTCACTTTAGCTCCATGACTTAAGAAAGCTATTTAACATTTTCTTTACCACTTTCTTGCTAGGATACACCTTTCCAAGACCTTTCAAGCTATTTCCAATATTCCTGAATTTATCAAACATCTCCTTAATGCTCTTTTTCGATTTCATCTTAAACATCTCATAATCAAGAGTGAGCATGCTTATCTTAGACTCCATAACTTGATTGGTCCCTTCATGTGTGCTAGCCAACTTATCCTATATTTTTTTGGCATTATCACACAAAGACACCTTATTGTACTCATTAGGCCCTAATGCACAAAAAAGTGTGTGCATGGCCTTGGCATTGAGTTGAGCCATCTTAGTGTCTTTTTCATCCCATTCCTATTCTTCCTTGGGAACATCAAGGTCACGTACCATCTTTATTAAGATGAGTAAGCCTTCCATGATTATCTTCCAAACTTGATAATCATTCGCTTGGACAAATAGCCTAATCCTTGTCTTCCAATATACGTAATCTTCACCGTTGAAGAAGGAGGCTTCACGATTAAATGTCCTTCTTAGCCCATACTGAAAATATCACCACTAGACATTTTCATCATCTTTTACGGATCTCTACTCAAGGGTTTTAAGCCTATAAGAATGAGACACAAGCTTTGATACCAATTGTTAGGACTTTTAGTAGTGAATGAAATCAAGAGGGGGTGAATTGATTTCTCAAAATTTTAGTAAATTAAAACTTTGATAAATAAAATTTAGAAATCTAAATCATAAACTTTGGAGTGCAAGTTAGTGATTAGAAATAAAAAATTAAAAAGAAGGGAAAGAGAAGCGAACTCAATGATTTAGAGAGGTTTGACCTTAATTGCCTATGTCCTTTACCTCGGCCTCACTTGCCTCAGATTTTTAGAATTCACTAACTTAAATTGTTTACCTTTCAAGGATAAGGTATAACCTTTAGACTCCCTATCTTTCAAGGCTAAGATAGAAACCTCCACCCTCTATCTTTTATGGCTAAGATAGAACCCTCTCTCACTACTTTTAAAGGCTAAGTAGAAACCTTCTCTACTTTTTAATGGCAAAATACAAACCTCCCATTTTTATAAGGATTTGAGTGTAAACAAATAGAACCTATAAAAGTTAGGTGTTTACAAGAATTTTGGCTCAAAGGAAATATATATCTAAAGATACAAAATGAAGAATACAAAAATAAGAAGAATTAACCCTATACAAAGATGAACTACCTAGTGAAAATGATAGAAAAATGAAAGATTTGACTTTAAGCACAATTCTCTTGGTTCTTCTTTTTATTAAAGGTGTTGGAAAGGCTTATTTATAGCCTATATTATGATTATAGCCGTTGGAAACATTTGGTGAAGGAATATTGCCTTTGGAGCCTTCAAAATGTTATTTCTCATTGTTCCCCATGACTTTTTATCGATACAATTGAATGGGTATCGATAAATTATGTTTAACAGTCCAAAATATGGTTGTTGAACAATGCTATATTGATACAGAGTAATCTGTCTCGATACATGAATAGTGATTCTACATTTTAAGGTTATTTAGCTACTGCCAAGTATTGTATCGATACATACACATAGTGTATCGATACATTCGTATGAAAATCAATTTTAAAAGGTTTTTCATGACTTTAAAACATGTAAAACTTATCTAAAAAGTTCTTTATATAAAAATATATATTAAGAACACATGCTTGAGTGCTTGAAAGAGTTTAAAACATATTCTAGTATTTTTCAAAGTGTTAACAAAATGTTTCATGAAAAAATACTAATCTTGAAAATGTTTAAAATACAAGCTAATTAAGCTTAAGTTTTAGTTATATCAAAACTAAGATTAATTCAAACCTAATATGGCTAACATGCACTGAGATGGTACAATGATCTAAACAGCATTGAAATTCGATGCTAGACTGACTTGGCCAAAGCATTTCTTTAGCAATACATGGCTGAATGGGTGCCTAATAGACTAACTCTCCAAAACTTGGAGAATAAATCTATAAAATCTTTTAAGGAGTATGCACAAAGATGGAGAGACTTGGCCTCTCAAGTTCAACCTCTGTTGACTGAGAAAGAGACCACAATGCTATTTGTGAACACTTTGTGTCCTCTTACTATGAGAAGGTGGTTGGGAATACGACAATAATTTTATTTATCTTATTATTTTTGGAAAAATGATTAAGACATCAATAAAGGCAAAAAAATTATGACTTGTTAGTATTTTACTGAAAAAAGTTAGGACTAGGAAAGAAAAAAGAGGCTCCATCTGTTAACTATGCCCGTCAATCATACCGTTAAGGACCTTATCCCTATTACCAAAACCAAATAGAATAAACACAAAATATTTACTCTTTTAACGTACCCCAAGCTTTTACTCTAACATCACCATAGGCTACCATTCCAAACCCTTTTCCATAAAACCAACCAAGACCCAATGTCAATCCACTAGCCTAAGAAGCCAACTAACCTAGACCTTGCTATGATCCCCTTCTTCACTCTTATAAGGAAATGTTTAATAAGATGTTTAAGGCACAGTTAGTGGCCTCTATTTTTTTTAAACCATATGAGGATAATTACCTTAACTGATATGACCCAAATCTATTTATGAGTATCATGCAGTAATAAGTCAGTCAATTAAAAATTATTCGATCTTTAAGTGAAAGGTCTAAAATCTTTTTGAGAGAGGCACCTTTTAATTCGATAATATGCTAAGACCTAATATGGTAGCAAATCCCTTATCTGATCATCTTGAGCCTAGAATTAGAGCTTTAATTGCTAAAAAAGAGAAACAAGGGAAGTCAAAGGTCTAAGAAGTTAGAACTCTAATGGAAAAAGTATAAGCAATCCTAACTGAAGGGTGGATCTTTTTTCAAAATTATGGAAACATTAAAAGGCGGCTTGACCCAAGTGCTAATTTTTGCAAATTCCTTATACTTCATGACATACTTTGCAAAATTGTCTAGATGTTTTAGCCATGATCCAAAGAAAGATGGATAATGGTGAGACTAGGTTCTATAAAAAAGCTAGACTAGGGGAAGAAAAATCAATTAACATAGCTAGTGAAAGATAGTTATAGTCACTAGATGGTGTTAGTCTCCCTTTGTCATTCATTGCAACTAGGTAAAGGCCACACCTCCTAAAACCAAAATTACTACTATACTTATAATCAGAAAATGAACACTATTTTTGTATCAGAATAACAAAGAGGTATAATAGAAATATGATAGTAGGGTGACAACTCTAAAGGCTGTTATAAGATAATTGGCTACTGTTGAAATTATTTGGGTAAGCCATATGACATAAAGTGCTTACATCTATGGTCCATAAATCAGTAAAATTGGTACCAAAGCAAAATCAAAGGGAAAAACATCTAGAAAAGTAGTAGTTACTAAAGATATCCTAGTAGAAGTGCAAGAACTGATTAAGGAAAAAAAGGTGGCCGAATTCCTCAAGTTTATTAAACATAGTGAGAATAGTATAGAGGAATAGTTGAAACAATAGCTGGCACAGATTTATCCGTTAGCCCTGTTGCTCAACTTAGTAGCACATCAGAATGCTTTGTTGAAAGTACTCAATCAGGTTTATGTTCCTTAAGACATTTACATAACTAAATTAGATAGCCTGCAAATAATATTACCACTGACAATTTTGTTTCATTTAGTGATGATAAAATCCTGCCAGGAGGCAACACTTTAATGAAAGCTTTCTACATCACAACTCATTATAAAGGGACCATATTGCCCAAAGTCTTCATTAACAGTGGATCGGCTTTGAACGTAATGTTGCTAATTATGTTTCTTGCTTGTTAGCTGATGCCAGCCAGATAAAGCATAGCCATACAGTCATTAAGGCATTTGATGAGATAAAGAGAGATATCAAGGAGACTATTTTGATCATTTTAAATATTGACCCATGCCCATTTGAGATTGAGTTTCATGTAATAGACATCATCCCAACATAAAACTATTTGCTCGGATGACCATGGATTTATTCTAACAAGGCTATTTCATTATCTCTGCATCAAAAGCTTAAATTCATAGTTAATAAGAAGCTAGTTAACCTATCCAAGGAAGAAGACATTTTAGCCATGACTTCTACTAAAGCCACTTTTGTTGAAGTAAATGCTGAAGTTAAGAGGTGGTTTTTCAGATCCTTTGAAATCGTTAACACAATCTTTGCTACAGAAAGGTTTATAATCCTACAACCTAGACTTTTAAAAAATAACCGCATGGGTCTCAATCTTACAATCAAGAAAAACCTAGCTAGAAATGTGCTTGGGAAATATTTGAGAGGGATTAATGGTCCTTCAATGTTATTGGCGAGGAAAACAAGCATGAATTGGGCTTTAAGCTGGATGGGTATCAAAAGAAAAAATTTGAGAACAAATCTCAAGGGAAGAAGCTAGCGCAAGCTATCAGTTAATGTTAAGCTAAAGGTTAGCCCTCTACCCTTTACTAGATGAAATTTTTTATCATAAAGGGGTTGGTAATCCATTAGCTGAAGAAAAAGAAACTATGGTGATTAATAAAGCTTTCAAGAAATGTCAGGTGGCCACCATTAGAAAAGACAATGAAGAGCCAAATAATAATCATGAGATCATCCTTGTCCTCTTAGATACGTCTTGAGGAATTGAACTTATACTAAGAGAACTGTAGTGTTTAGGTCAATTTAAAAGTAATTCCAAAAACTCATTTTATCATTTAAGAATCTTTCTATAAAAACATAAAATGTCAAGTTATATTTACAGAAATGAAATGCACATGACCTTTTGTCTATGTCAATTTTTTTATATCAATTTTTTATTTCCTTTTTACATACATATACATAAATCATGTCATATATTTGTTCACTTATTTCTTACTTTCTTTTTTTACCTTTGTAGATTTCCTAATCAAAGAGAAGTAGATGATCCCAATCATGGTTTAAAGGTCAGTTTTGAATAGGCTATTTTCTTAAAACGTGATTGATTTTAAAGAAGATGTTGATGATCATACTTTGCCACTCGATCTACTAAAAATAATTGAGTAAGACGATGGACGAATAATACCCTATGAAGAATGCATAGAGGTGATAAATTTAAGGGGATGAAAATCATAGAAAAAAGTTAGAATAGGGACTAATCTTACGCCTGCCACCAAAAAAGAATTAGTAAGTTTGATTCGAGAGTTTCGAGACATTTTCGCATATTCTTACCAAGACATTCCAAGATTGGATATGAAAATCATGGTCCACAAATTATCTCTAAAACTAGAAAGCAAACTAGTTCAGCAAAAGTTAAGAAGAATGAAACTAGAAATGCTTCTGAAAATAAAAGAAAAGGCAAAAAAACAATTTAGAGCTAGATTTCTCAATATGGCAAAATACCTATAATAGGTTGCAAATATTTTATTTTTCCTTAAATAAATACTCTGGTTGATAATACTATGAATAATTGTCTATTTTCTTTCATGGATGCATTTTTGAGGTATAACTAGATAAGAATGGCATCAGAAGACATGGAAAAGACCATATTTGTCACAATATAGGGCATTTTTCGTTATAAAGTAATGCTGTTTGGACTAAAGAATACAGGGGTAACTTATCATATGGCAATGGTCACTTTATTCCATGATATGAGATACAAAAAGATGAAGGTATATGTGGATGACATGATTGCCAATTCATACTAAGAAGAAAAAAACATTACAGGTTGACAAAAGTCATTCAAAAGACTAAAAAGTATCAGTTGAAATTAAATTTAGCAAAATGCACTTTTGGTGCAAGGTTAGGGAAATTATTAAGCTTTATTGTGAGTGAAAAAGGTATTGAAATTGATCCGAATAAGATTAAGGCCACCCAAGAATTTCTATCCCTATGTACATAAAAAAGGACGTGAAGTATATTAGGGAGGTTGAATTATATTTCCAGATACATATGCCAACTCATAGATAAGTGCAATCCGATATTCTAGCTTTTGCAAAAACAAAACCCTGGTGAATGTTTGAGAAAGTTAACCACTATCTTTATAATCTACCAGTATTGTTACCACTTGTATCAGGACGATCACTGATTTTGTATTATTAGTATTAGAAAGGTTTATGGATTATGTTCTAGGATAGTAGGATAAGACAAGAAAGAAAGAGCAAGCGATTTATTACCTCATTAAAGAGTTCCTTGACTATAAGATAAATTATTCTTAAATAGAAAAGATATGTTTTAGACTGCAAAAGGGCACCAACAATGCATGTTGTATCATGCCACCTAACTAATAACCGAAATAAACCTGATCAAGTATCTGTTTAAAGCATAAGTTTTATCAAGAAAGATAGCTAGATGGCAAGTCTTGATATTAGAATATGATATGCTTTATGTGAGTCTGAAGGCAATCAAAGGAGGCATTATTGCCAAATTCCTAGCAAGCCAAGCATTCGATGATTATGAGCCATTGAATTTTGACTTTTCTGATGAGAATTTAATGAATATTTTGGTAGCAAAATAAGGAGAGCCATCAAAGGAATCAACATGGAAATGTATTTTGATGGAGTGTTAATGATTTGAGCCATAGAATCGAGGCAATCTTTATATCTTCGAAAGAAAACTATTGCTCTTTCACTACTTGATTGGACTTTGAGTATACAAATAATATAGCAAAATATTAAGCATTTGTTATGGGACTCTAAGCAATTGTAGAAAGAAAATCTCAATTATTGAAAGCATATCGAGACTTTACTTTAGTGATTTATCAATTAGGCAAAGAATAGAACACTTAAGATTCAAGGGTGCAACAACATAGAAGGCTGATTTTAAAATTGCTTAAAGAGTTCAAGGAAGTGGAATTTATTCATTTGTCTTAAAATGATAATCAAATGATGGATGCTCTAGCTACCCTAGCCTTAATGTTCAAAATAAATAAGGGGCAAGAGGTAACACTAATTCAAATAAGCATATATGAGTCCCATATGTATTATTGCAATGTTAAAATAGAAATAATGGCCTTCCATGGTATCGTGACATCAAACAATACCTCAATGATCGAGCATACCTGGGTAATGCCTTAAAAATTGATAAAAGAAGTTTAAGAAGGTTGGCAATGAATTTTGCTTCTATGGAGAGCTTCTTTACAAAAAAAGTTATGACCAAACGCTAGTAACATATATTGACGATCAAAGCACAAAAGATTCTAGAAGAAATGCATGAGCGGATTTATGGAATCTAGGCAAATAAACATAGAATGGCAAGACAAATTATGAGATTGGGCTACTTTTAAATGACCATGGAGGGTGATTATATCAAGTATGCTTGAAAGTGTCATAAATGCCAATTCTATATTGACAAGATCTATGCACCACCCTTTCCATTGGACGTCATAATCACACCATTGCCCTTCTCTATATGGGGTATGAATGTTATTAGACTAATTACCCCTGTAGCTTCAAATCATCACCACTTCATCTTGGTGGCTATAGATTACTTCACTAAATGGGTTAAGGTAGACTAGCATGACAAGGTTAACAATGATAAAACTTTTAAAGACTAATATTATTTGTCGATTTGGGATCCCTGAAAGAATTATGATAGATAACACCGTTAATTTGAATAATAAATTGATGACAAATCTATGTACCCAGCTTAAACTTTCCCATCATAATTTGGTGACATATCATCCATAAATGAACAAAGCCGTGGCTATAGCTAATAAAAATATTAAGAAGATTATAGGGAAAATCATAGAGATCTATAAGGATTGACATGAGAAGTTTTTTTTCATCCTCTCGGCATATAAAACTTTAGTCTGAACTTCAACTACGGCAATGCCCTATTTGTTAGTCTATGACTTAAAGGCTATCTTAACGATTGAAACCAAGATCCTTTCATTGAAAATGATGATGATATACTTGAAAAGGCTAAAAGCTATTCAACATTGGTAGATGCACTTAAAAAGGATAATAAGAGAACATGATAAGAAAATTCATGTGAGGAAATTCCTTAAGGGAGAATTGGTACTAAGAAAAGTTCTACCTAGACAAAAAAACCCACGAGGCAAATAGGCACCTAATTGGTAAGGGTCCAATGTAGTCCAAAAGGTATTTTCAAGAGGAGCGTTGATGTTAGCAGAGATGGATGGAGGCATTCTACCAAACCCCATCAATTCAGATAATGTAAAAACATATTATGCCTAAAAGGTAATACTATAACCAAAAAATAAAAAAATGGATGAAAACCCAAAAAGATGTTTTAAAATTAGATGAAAACCCAAAAAGGCATCCGATCAAATGTGATATAAGAGGGAGGCTTCGAGTTGAAAACTCAAAATGATAGCTTAAGCATTTGAAAGGAATAGTAAAACCATAATTCACCGAAGACTACGTTTAAAAAAGGCATGGTTTGATAAAAAGCATTTTTAAAAGATGGATCTATGCAAAAGTAAACATTTCGCTCAAGAGAAATCCTTGAAGAACTAAATAGAAGATTCTGTTTATTTGTGTAACATCCAAATCTATTTTATTCCCTACCATTATTTTTGTAAAAGAGCTACTATTGTTTCATCTTTAATTGTTGCACTACAAGTACATTTTTCATTTATACCTTTTTTAGTCTATGTTTCTAACCAAGATAACATTTTTGCTAAATGATAATTAACAATTTAAGAAAATGGAAATTGATAAAAATATGATAAATTAATTTCTTCACATTTCTTTAGAATGGGGTTAAAATATTATAGGGATCTTAGTTAATATTCCAAATTTTTTTAGACATTTTAGGAAGGATTAGGTAGACAAATGACATTCTTAAGTAGAATTTTGATAAACAAGAAGTTAAGTGCTTTTAGAAGATTTCTTAGAAAGAAAGATCAAAGATCTGATTCTATAACTATACGGCCACCCTTATTGTTATCAATTTGTTTCGACTATTAATGGGAAATTTTAAAAACCATATTTTCCTATCATGCTTTTCTTTTTCAGCCTATTATCAGTTTGTTTCGACTGTTGATGAGAAATTTTTACATACCATATATTCTTCATCATACTCTTCTTCTTTAGCTTATTATTAGGTTATTTTGATTGTTAATGGAAATTTTAGAAACTGTATATTCCTTATCATGTTTTTCTTTTTCAGCTCTTAAATGATATTAGTGCATCACCCAATTTGACATCCCAGATTTGGATACCCTCTTAAGGTTTACCCCCTCATTAGGAGAAAAAATATTAGAATATTTTCTAAAGGTATCTTTGATCCTAAAAATAAGAGCAAATATATCTTGTCTATAGTGTCTCTAAAAATGTTTTAAATTCATGTTTATGTGCTAGTTCCCTCCTGCCAAGAATAAAAGAGATCCCTAATGCTTTTTAAAGATGCCTTTAATCCCTAGGTGAAAGTATAGGCCCATTCCACTAAATAAAGAAGAAATATCTATCATATTTTCTAAAAAGATACATTCAACTCCAAAATAGGTTGGATAAGATATTAATATATAAAATTAAATCATGAAAATTCATCATTTGCATTCTTCATGCATTTGCATTCACATTTAATAATTTGCAAATCCAAAGTTGAACATGATATGGAAAAACTATATGGTATGTTAACTATTTCAGAGCTGAAAGGATTTGAGTGCTTAAGCCTCAATCTAGAGACCTTTTTAGATGCCTTTCTTCACTAAAGAAAGGAAAGAATGAAGCCCCAAAAGTATGCCTGATGACTTTTTTTCAATAAAGAATTTAACTGTGCTCAGTTAGTAGGAACCGGGAATCTCCCCTTTCAAAACTATGGGATATGTTGTAAATTGGTATGTGATGTCGTACTTGTCTATCTTTTTAGAAGGTGCTATAAGGTTAACAATCCATCTCTAAGGCAATCTTTAAGGCAGAGAAAAAAGGAGTTTAGCTAGCCTGAGAGCAGTAGTAAGAGTAAGAGAGTGTTCTTCATGGCTTAAACAATTTTTCTTTTAATAGAGATCCTCAAGGCTAAAGCGCTGCATAGCTAATATAGTTCACTTTTAACTAGGAGCTCATTTGAGAGGCTAGGCTAAAACCATGTTGATAACTAAGTAGTTATAAACCTTAAGCCCTTTAAAGTGCTGCCTTAATATAGCCTAAGTGAAATCCTTATTTGCCTCTGGTCAAGTTCCTCACTGAAATCCTTACGCTAGAAAGAAAAAACACTTTTGGATGTAAAGACCCATTGACTCTTCACTTTACTACTCGCTTAGTGACTAACCTACCAAACCTACCCAATCATACACAGCTCTTTCATTCTTTTCCTCTCTTTCAACCCATCTCACATCTGCAATATGGCTTAGACCTTTCTTTGAGTAGGAGAGTGTGTCGCAATTATCTTCAAAAGTCTTATTACCATCGTAAGGCTAAGCGAATATGTCAAAGCTCCACACTTGAGAAATTTTTCATATTCTTTATTCGAGCTTTCTTAACCAATTATCCATTTTTTTTAAGTCTCGTACTCTTTCAAATAACTCAGATATCAGGTTTTTTCACCTTAATTGACTGTACTAGTTTTACCCTAGTCAACTCCTTAAACCTAGGTTACATCTTGGTCATCCTTATTTGATCGTACCAGTTTTGCCCTAGCCAACCTCTATACTTAGGTTTTGGCTTGGTCATCTTAAATTGACTATATCAATTTTACCCTAGTTAATTCTTTTTATTGAATTAATTTCTCCCTAGTTAACCTTTTAGACCTAGGTTACAACTTTGTCATCCTTATTTGACTATACCAGTTTCGCTCTAGTCAACCCTTTAGAGTTAAGTCTTTCTCTGGTCACCTTAAATTAACTGCATCGATTTTACCTTGGTCAATCCTTTTAACCATATTGGTTTTGCCCTAGTCAATCCTTTAGAACTAGGTTACATCTTGGTCATCTTTGTTTGACTATACCAGTTTCACTTTGATAAACCCCTTGACTTAAGTTTTACCCTGGTCACTTTAAATTGGCTACACAGATTTCATCCTGGTCTACTATGCCGATTTCACCTTGGTCAACCCTTTAAATCTAGGTTACATCTGGGTTATCCTTGTTTGAAATTATCAATTTTGCCTCAATGAACCCTTTAGACTTAGGTTTTGGCTTGGTCACCTTAAATTGACTATACCAAATTTACTTGCGTCAACCTTTTTCACCATAGTAATTTTACCCTAGTCAACACTTTACACCTAGGTTATATCTTGGTCATCTTTATTTGACTCTACCGGTTTTACCTTGGTTAACCTTCTAGACTTAGATTTCACTATAGTCTATTTCCCACTTTAACCTAAGTTTTGCCCTTGGTTACTTATTTTTAATGAATATATTTAGTGTAGTTTTCTTTTATTTTCTTAGGACTTTACAGCTTGAATAAAATTATGTCTATTTAGCCTTTACCCTATTCTTAATTCTCTGCGATGGTGAAAGAGAGGTGGCTGTGACACTTAATTTCATCAGGGCATTTTTTCTAATTATTCCAATTATCTGAGACCAGGAACATAACTATTACCTCAATAGAGGTCAACTTTTGCCAATGGACTTCTCATTTTCAAAACTACTTTAATAGTCCCTGAGTAGCGGTATTGGCATATGATAGAAAAATGCCATTTTAAGGGTCAATCTTGGATAAAAAAGATGAATATTTTTTAAATAATCCCTTGTAAAATTTTGAAAATCATTTTTGCAGATAACGGTCAAACCATTTTTAGACATTTTTTGTGATTTTTTTGTAAAACTAAAAAAATTGACTATCGTATATTTTTATCGATACTTGTATAGTATTTATGCCGATATGAGTTTTAAAAACTAAAAAAATTTCAAGAAAAATTATATATTAGCATTTTGTACCATAAAGTGCCAAGTTGTCAATTTTGCCAATTATTTTTGAATTTTTCATAGTATTACAAATATTTTGCTCACAAATTTTTTCAATAAAGACATTTCAAATTTTAAATTTTCATCGTTACCCTTTTATAAATTAATATTTTAGATAATACATTGTATTTGACTCATTTTATATAAATTTCAATGTTTTTAATTTTTTATTCTAAAATACTAGTTTTTCTTTATTTGTAAAATTTTTGGTAAAATTTTCTCAAGTTTTGAACTTCAAAATTCTTCAAATATTCTCTTTAAATTACCATAAAATTGGTTTTGAAAAATCTCAATCCATTTTATGGCTTTTTTAAGTTTATAATAATTTTTAAAATTCTTTAATTATTTTTATTAATTCATACTATATCAATTTTTAAAAACTAATTTTTTATGAAATTTGATTTTTTCTTTAAAATGTTAATTTTCCTCTATAGGATTTTTTTCTTATAAAATTTTACGTGTTTCAATTTCCAATCAAGATTTTTCTCATTATTTATTTATTTTATTCATTTCCAAATTTTTGGTTTATGATTATTTATTTTAATTTTCAATTTTGTTTTTATTTTCATTTATTTTTCCAAGCTAGTTTCATGCAAACTAGTTAAGTTTAATTTCAATTTTGTCCCTTAACCAATTTAGTTGGTTTCTAATTATCCCATTGGATGATATTATCTAGATAATCACGACGAAATATTGGGAATAACTATCAAGTACTTATCCACTTAATGCATTATTATCTTTTATTGCAATTATTCATAAAGAATAAAAAATCAAAAAGAAAATTTATATGAAAATGAATTTCGACCAAAGGGATTTTTTCATCCTCTAAGCTAAACTTTCCCCTTATAAGTAGGGGAAGGATATTTCATGAAAGGGGATTGGCTTTTGATAAAAAAATACTAAAAATTTTTAGGTCTTTCAAGCTTTAAAGCTTTGTTAAGGTAGATTTCTTCCAAAAACTTTATTTTTTCTTTATTTCATTCATTTTTCCTCTTGTTGGTGAGCAAAATCATCCTTAAGTTCATGGATTTTGATCCATGTTGAAAGACCAAGCATGATGGCCATGAACCATTTTATTTAATCTAATTGCTTTGTTTAATTTTTCTTGATGATAAGTTGATTTTCTTTATTAAACAAGTTTTTTGTTGGCAATATGTTGTTCTTTGTGAGATGATGTTGATTTTGTGATATGTACATAACTAGGATTGATACTATTTTTCTTAGTATTTTCTTCCTAATAAGATGTTAAAATTTGTTTGTAGGCTTATTTTTCATGATTATTTTATATGTTTATGTTGATTTAAACTTGCTAGAAGTAATATGTATGATTATTGTGTTTATAAAAAATTGTTGTTGTTAATTTTGGGTGATGGTTAAACCTTAAGGCCTTTGGACTCAATTTTTTATATGATATTTAGATTATTTTATGACTTTTGAAACTTGTAGGGACCTAAAACTAATTTTCCCTTTAGTTTTAAGGCTTTTGATGGATGTTTCAAGCCTTAGCCAAACCACGTATGTGTTGTTTCATTAAGGTTTTGTTATTTTTTATTTGTTTTACAATTATGGAAATATTAGGGGCTAAATTATAAAAGTGAAAAATTTTCAAGGCCTATCATGCTTGGCCAAATTGTTCATGGTTCATTTGGTATGTTTTCTATGATTTTTACGATATATTTATGTTTAATTATAAGTTTTCTTCATGTAGGGATTTAATTACAAAGTTAGGAAACTTTAGAGTTCATTAAATAAAACTTTGCATTTTAAGGTTAAAATGGTCATTTTTCACATTAAATTTCTCATTTAGGATATTTTGGTAATTTTGGAATATTCTTAGCATTCTATTGATCCTCTAATGGGTGTAGAAAATATTAAAACCTTTCATATTTTTTTAGTTTTTTGTTAGGGTATGAAATGTAATTTTGAAGAACTTAGGGACTTAATTGTAATTTTTACATTTTAGTCACTTTTGATATCTAAACTATCCATTTAGGGTAAAAATCATTATTTTTTACCTTTACAAAATTTTTTAGGGTCGCTTAGATACTTTCATGACAAAGCTAGTTTTTAGGGGCATTTTGATAATTTTCCTTTAGAATCGAGTCCTAGGTAATCACTAGGATGCTTTTATGCTAAAAGTATACATTTAGGATAGTTTCACTTTTTAATGATCCTTTTTGTGTCTTTTAAGGTATCGAGATACTTTCATATCAAAGGTATACCCTAGAGGCATTTTAGTAATTTTTCCTAGAGTCGAGTCCTAGGTAGTCACTAGGATACTTTTATGCCGAAAGTGTACATTTTGGGTAGGTTCACTTTGTGATGATTTTTTTCGTGTCTATTAAAGCACCATGATACTTTCCCATCGAAGGTATACCCTCAAGGCATTTTAGTAATTTCTTTAGGCTGAGTTCTAGGTAGTTGCCTGGATGCTTTGATGCCAAAGTTCTACACTTATAATAGGCTCATAATTTTTATAATGATATCGTGTCCTTTAAGATACCAATATCTTTCACGTTAAAGGTATACATTAGGGGTATTTTAGTAATTTTCCTTAAAACCAAGTCTTAGGTGGTCATTGGGATGCTTTTATGCCAAAAGTGTACATTTAGGATAGGTTTACATTGTGATGATTCTTTTCATGTCCATTAAGGTACCAGGATACTTTCATGTTGATGGTATACCTTAAGGGTATTTTAGTAATTTTTAAATCGAGTCCTAGGTAGTCACCTAGATGCTTTTATGCGAAAGGTGTTCATTTAATATAGGTTCATAATTTTTATAATGATATCATGTCCTTCAAGGTACTGAGATGCTTTCACATCAAAAGTACACCTTAAGGGCATTTTAGTAATTTTTTATAAAATTGAGTACTTTAGAGTCAATAGGATGCTTTCATGATGATAGTGTACTTTAAGGGACATGTTGGTCACTTTGACCAAATTTGGGACCTTTAAGTCAAGTTTAGTAACTTTTGTCTAAATCGAATCTTAGGGTATTTTTCTTATTTTATATAAACAAAAATTTTTGAAAAATTATGGCAATGTCTTCAAATTAAAGTAATACTTGGATTTTCTCCTAGAATATGATAGGAGTTCTATGGATTATTTTAGTAACAAGATATTCTTTTCAAAATAAAAATTAGGATTTTTATAAATTTTGAAAAGATAAAGCCTTTTGCATTCCTTCGGTCCTCCAGCGGGGTGCGAAAGATATTTTGATTTTTTAAAACATTTTGTGTTCCTTTAGTTTTTTTGTGGGGTACAAAAGATAATGATAAAAAGCTTTTGTATTCCACTGGTCCTCTGATGAAGAACGTAAGAGATTTTAATTTTGAAAAATTTCAAGAATTCGATTTTTCAACACGAAATAATAAAATAGTTTCAGAAAATATTATTTTAGGAATTATAATTAAATGCCATATGTTGAAACCAGATAAAAATTAAAATCAAGCTAACATGTAATTAATAAAGAATAAATTTTGGGGCATCACAAGAGGGTCGATCCCTACTTATGATTGTAATTGACTCCCGAAGCCTTCTACATGACTCTGGCATGATCATAAACCTCGAAGTTGGTATTCTAGGGTTTTATAATCCTTAAAATATGAACTTCGGTACGTGACCAACCTCACCTAGCCTAAATAGATTGGTAGCAACTCCAAATAAATAGCCGTTTCGTAGGCTTGAGTCAAGTGAACAATTCATCTTGACCACCTAGTCCCTGGAGATAAAAAACTATTAATGTTGATATCAGCCATAAAAATAAGAAAATACAAAATAGTGATATATCAATAAATATAAGAACGAGGGCCTTTTAAGTCAAGCTTGGTTAAGATTCAAATCTGGGCCTTGTTGTGACACAAAGGCATTTATATTAGCCATTGGCCAAATTCTTTCCCCTATAAATAAAGGAAGGTTTGTTTGTTTAGACAGTAATGTTTTCATGTAGAAAAAACACTATAAAATACAAAATTTTTCAAGGTTTAAGCCTTTTAAGGTATAAACACTTAGTTTTTAGTTTTTGTTAGTTTCATTCATTTTTTTTTCCTTTTGGTGAGCCAAAATCATGCTTAAACTCATGGATTTTGATCCATGTTGAAAGGCTAAGCATGATGTCCAAGAACCATTTCCTTTGATTTAATTGTTATGTTTGATTTTTCTTAATAATAGCTTGATTTTTCTCAAGAAATTTGTTTTTGTTGATATTATGTTCATTTTTATGATACAAAATTGATTTTGTCATATATATATTTTTGTTTATATGGGTATTATTTTCCTTGCTATTTTCATGTTAGTATGTTCATAAAACATGTTTGTTTGTTTATTTGTCATGATTTTTTACATGATGGTGTTAATTTAAGCTTAGTAGAATTAAAATATATGATTCTCATGTTAAAAAAATTTGTTTAGTATGTGATTTGATGAGGGACAAACCTTTGGATTTAATTTTTTTTATTATTTCTATGATGATTTGCACTATTTTACATTTTTTGGGAGTTGTAAGGACTAAAAAGTAATTTTTAAAAAAATTTTAAAGCTTTGAATAGGTAGTCCCCAGCCTGATTGTTTGTATACAAGTGTGATTTGGTAAACTTTTGATGTTTTTGGTGTTATTTTCTAATTACTGGAAATATGAGGACTAAATTGTAAAAATGAAAAAAAATATTTTAAGGCCTTACATGCTTGGCCAAAACCTTTATTTACAATTAGGGATTTATTTTATTGAAATACAATTTTAGACTTTTGAGATCTTCTTGTAATTTTAAAAATTTTACATACTAATTTGCAAATTTTAAAAAATTGCTTCAAAACCAAAGGTCATTGGTCGAATGCCTTTTGTGACTTTTAGCATGATTTCCATCATTTTTTATGATGTGCTTTGTATTTAATTATGAGTTTATTTTATTAAGGAACTAAATTGCAAAGTTCACAAAGTTTAGAGTCCATTAAAAAAACCTTATGTTTAAGGTTAAAATGGTTTTTTTCCACTCTAACTTACCCATTAAGGGTATTTCGATCATTTTAAGAGCATTTATTTCATTTTTTGTCAATTTAGGCTTAAAGTGTAATTTTGAAAAGTTTAGAGGCTTAATTGTAATTTTTGTATTTTAGGTCACCTTTGGTATCCTAATTTCCCATTTAGGGTAAAATTATAATTTTCTTATCATTTCTAGGTTTTTTTAAGGTTAACAGGATGCGTTTAAGACGAAGGTAGTCCCTAAGGGCATTTTAGTAATTTTTTAAAATTGAGTCCTATGTAATCACCAAGATTCTTTCATTAAAAATGTGTACATTAGGTTTAAGTTCATTTTTTATGATCATTTTTTGTCCTTTAAGGGTATCGAGATACTTTCACATCAAAGGTATACCCTATGGGTATTTTGGTAATTTTATGTTAAAAAACAATTCCTTTAGATTTACTAGATACTTTCATGTCAATAGTACTCTAAAAGGCATTTTGGTCTTATCAATCGTGTAAACCAAGTCCTTTAGAGTTATTTCGATACTTTTATGTAGAAAGTACTCTAAAGGACATTTTGGTCTTATCTACCATGTTCGAGTCCTTCGAGTATAGTTTCATATATATAGTCAAAACCGAGTTTTAGGATAAATATTACTATTTTTAATAAAACCAAAATTTTCTAAATATTAAGAAAATGTCTCCGAATTAAAGTAGTACACGAAATTTTTCATAAAATATGAGAGAAGTTCTACGGATTATTTTAATAATGAGATATATTTTTCAAAATGATAATAGAGATTTTTTAATTTTTGTAAAATAAAACCTTTTATATTCTTCTAGCTCTTCAGTGGGATAAAAAAAATATTTTGATTTTTTAAAACCTTCTATATTCCTATGGCTCTCTAGTAAGGTATAAAAGAGAATGATAAAAACTTTTGTGTTTTATATCTCCAATAGGGCACGAAAGATATTTTGATTTTTTTAAAAAAATATTGAAAATCTAATTTTTTTTTCTAACAGAATAAAAAATTTAGGAATATGGAAATTTTTTATAAATGGGAACATAATTAAATATCGGATATGGAAATCGAATAAAGATTATAATTTAAGTTAATATGTGATTAATAAGGTACCAATTACCAGGCATCATGAGAGGGATCATTCCCTACACATGATTGTAACAGACTCCTGGACCTTTTTAGTGGAGCTCAGAGTTTGTTTTTAAGTATTTTGTAACTCTCAAAATATGAACTCTGATAGGTGATCAATCTAACCTAACCAAAATAGATTGGTGGCTACTCAAAAATAAATGGTCATTTTGTAATAACTATTTAGGGTTAAGTCGAGTGCACGATTCATCTCAACAAATTAATCCCCTGGAGAATAAGAAAATAATAATGATATAGCCCATAGAAATAAAGAAATAATGATATAAAGCTATACATAGGAATAAAGGATACACTCACCTTTTAAGTCGGGCTGGTTAGGATCTGTGCCTAGGCCATGTTGTGATAGCTTAGCAACTCCACTTGGGACAGGTTAGAAAGTCAAAGCTAAAATTAATCAAGTGTTAACTAAATTTTGATTAATCTAGTCTTAACTGGTATTTAATTATAATTTACAGTTGTTGCCACATGCTCGCCTTTAAAACTTTGGACTATCTGAAAGGCTAAGCACATGGGACTTAAAAATGTATGATAGTGGTGGTGGTCGAGCCTTTGAGTTATCCCAGGATAGGGATTTGGATTATGTGTAGTAATATGAAGATGAGAAAGACCATTAGGCGAATCGCTCATCCAACTAGTCTTAGATGGCCACCACAAAATGGTTTAGAATTGCCACCGATCATTTTGGGTTAGGCAGGATCGGATGCCTATTGAAAATAATATTCTAAGCTATAAAACTCGAAACATCGATTTCAATGTCTACAAAGTCCAAAGATTCATTGGTTGGTTTAGGAGTTGGTTAAGCATAGGGAAAGATTAGTAGCCCTGTAACACCCGAAATCGATACTTGTTAATTATGTCTTGATTTGGTTTCAGCTTAATCGGTTCCATTTGGTCATTACTTAGATATAATCCCCTTTTTATGCATGAAGTTTTGGTGGAAAATATAAATCAATGTTTTGAAAGAAGATTTATATCACTTATGCACCGCAGAGGTATGAAGAGCATAGGGATTTTTTATGAAAATAATTTTTTAATTAAATTTTAAAAATTTGGATATTTAGTATTAGGCACAAGAGAGATATCGACATGAAACATTGCCTTGTAAAATTTTTTTGAGAACAAATTTTAAATATGAATGGACAATAATCACTAAAAAAAATGTTAGTAAGACGAAAAGGAATATAATAATATCACAAACAAACAATCATAAACAAAAGAGCATGAAAAGGAGGGACGATTGGAATGTACCTCATAATTGTCTTCGATTATTGAAGAATAACCAGGATGACAATTTAGAGATGGGTTTGGATTCGATAGTAATTTGTGAGACAAAAAAGATTTTAATCAAAACAATCTGAGGCATCCAAAAGAGAGAAAATTTTTAAATTTTTTTAGGTAAAAGCAGTGATAGAGTATCTTTTCAGAGACGTGGGTTAGAGTATCCCTAAAGATAAAGTTATGAAAATAATTAGGAATATGAAGAGAAATTTGAGTTTTTAATGAGAAAAAGGGTTAGAGTATCCCTTCAAAGTAATAGGGTTAGAGTATCCCCAAAAATGAACATTTTTTATGATTTAAGAAAATAATTAGGAATCTCATAAATCCAAGCTAGAAAATTTAGGTTTCTTTAGAGAAAAATAGGGTTGGAGTATCCCCTCAGAGTAGTGGGGTTAGAGTATCCCTAAAGATGAAATCCAAGCTAAAAAAAAGGTTTTTATGAAAAAAAAGATTTTGAAAATAGGAAATCAAAGATTTGTATAAAATATATATTTGTGTTAAGCCTTGGTTTGAGTCAAAAAGTTTTGTATTGTAAGAATCGGATCCACTTTGAGATGTTCGAAAGTCTCTATAAGGGCATTTTTTGAAATTAGGTTAAAAACAGGGGAAAAATCGCATTGTCTCTTTTCCAGAATTTATTTCAGGTGCATCCGAAGGTTTTAAGGGGTAAATGAAGTACTGTTCGAAAGTTGATTTGATGAGGACAAATATAAATATATTTTAAAAATCCTAAACAATCACCTTCTAAGTGGAATTAATTTTTGGAGTTAGGCCTATTTTGACACTGGCAACATGTACAAAGGAAAAGGCGTGATGGATTATAAAAAATCATTTTAGGCTTTCCAAAATTGTTAAATTAACAATACCTTTGGGGATAGGGAATTTTGTAAACATTTTAGAAAAAATATTTAAAAATTTCAAAGAAGTCATTTAACAGGCCAAAATGGCCCAATCAGAATATAACACGCTGGTCCTAGGTGTTCCAAATAGTAAAGGTGCAAAAAATCATAACTCCTTTATCTGAAATGATCTGAGGGCAAACAAAACACCTAGAAAGGTATTTTGATGCCCTTTAAGGGAAAAATATCAAAAAATTCAAGAAAAATGATTTATGGTAAAAAAAATAATTTTTCAAATTTGGACTACAATGCTGCTAAAGCAAAACTGGGAGAGTTATTCGTTATTTTCAAATTTTTTGAGGATATACTTGAGTCTAAGACATCCGAATGTCCATGACAGATAAAAAAGTAACAAGTGCATCATGAATTCATTCCATAATCTCGGAGTAGTTTGAGATAATGAAACAACCTATTGACCGTGTCTCTAAAGAGGTTATTAAACTCAAGATCAAGGCTTGATGTATCTATCAACCAAAAGGGTCATTTTTAGTTAAAAAATAGCATCTTTAAACTTGTTTTATCTTGAATCCAGGTCTAAAGTACTTAGTTTGCCCTCAAGGTTGGAAGGCTAATTTTATGAAAACTTTAAGTCCATGCTATTCTCCTTCTATTAGAAGTAGCATGAACTTGGGCATTTTTCTAAAAATTAGGTTTTTGGCAAGTAAGCAAGCATCTAGACAAAAAGTCATGAATGAAATGCAACATACATAATAGTGAACATGAACAACATATTCAAGCAAGCAAAGGTGATATTTTGACAATGGAAGAGGTGAAAAAATGTAAGATTATGACAGAAAGATGCATGAAGATACTTAAGATGAATATATTTGAACAAAGTTTGCTGAAATCTTTAAAAAAAGTCATTTTAACTTCATAAAACCTATCAAAATGCAAGAAAATACATGAACATACATAAAACGTGCTAAGCTGAAAATTTGAATATGAGATGGATATGTGAATATGAAAGTAACATGGGAAAAATACATAAATAGAGGCTGCTATGATCATAAAAATGAAACATGGAATTTTTGTATATCTAAACAACATCCAGGTATCAAGATGGTTATCAAGATCCTAAGACTACCATAACCAAGGCAATAATAATGCATGATGGTCCTAGGATGGTCATGGAACCATGAAAGGCTCACTAAAATGATGCAGATGATAAAAATAGAAAATATATGGAACAAGTTAGGAAAATATACCAGAAAAAGCTTGAGCTTTCCTCTCTAATTGAAGTAGTCACTTTAAGCTCAGTTTTTTTCCTCTCTTTGCTATTATTTAGCAAGAAAAGGATGAAAGGAAGAAACTTTATGGTATTATTATTAGTGGTAAGGTTTTTCAAGGATCAAAGTGTGTGAAAGTTTAAGTTTTTAGAGGGTTTCTGGTAGTGGTTTGGGACTACGAGAATAAAGCATAGAGGTCAATGAAATAATGTTTTTGGGAGAGTTTTAGGGCTAGAGATTGCTAGAGGATTTTCTTTGGATGTGGCTAGAAGATAGTCCCCTTGCTAAGGCAACTTGGTCCTAATTTAAATTTAATGCTCAGCCAACATTTTTAGGAGACAAAGCAAGGGTATGCTTAATCTTTCATGCATGGACTAGGGGATAATTCTAGGTCTATGCTTAGCTAATCTCATTTTCATTGGTTCTACCATGTAGAGTGGTGGTGCAAAAAGGCTAAAATATCCTACAACTAGAGAAAATTTAGGCATGCCCTTTGACAAACCAAATATTTCATGAGAATGTCCCTTGTCATTGGCTATTTAAGCTTTAAAAATTTCTTTAAATCCAATCATAAGCCCATAGCTGAGGTACGGTATGAATTATGATGATTTTTGTTACAAAAAGTATGTTTGAATCAGATCGTCAAAGGTTGAATAGTTACTCAAACTAGGTAAAAAAGCCTTGGCATATCGATAAAAAACATTTTGTCTTGATACACAAGGTAACTTTTACACATGGGTATTAATACAATAGGTGTGTATTATTACTAAAAGCAAAAAAATTATTTCCAGTCTTAAGTCTTAAAGGCCTGTATCAATACTCCATGGATTTATATAGATAAGCATGTTTGTGTATCAATGCACTTTTGCAAAAAAATCATAACTTTAGCTACTACCAAGGTTTGTATCGATACAAATATGCCAGGTATCAATACACACATTTGGTATCGATACCAAACCCCCTTGTATCTATACTACATGTGAAAATTCTAATTTTTGGTGGCGTAAAAGCCTCGTGTCAATACTTATGCACCAATATAACCTACAAGTACCTTAGCCTCTTTAAATACATTACTTTGGTCACAAACAATGGGAAATTGACCTATGTACTTATCTGAATGACTCCGATGACATCTCGAATAGTGACCTTTGATGCTTCATTTCTATATTTTTCTTTAATATGAGCCGTAGGTATTTTTGACCTTTCTCAAAAATTTTTTTGCTTACCGTGATGTCGCTTAATAGTGCCTAGCGACACAGCACCTAGTAGTCATCCCTAGTTTATTTTTTATTTTCTAATTATATCTTTCAATCAAGTTTTAGGACACTAAAAGTTGGCCCAGAGAAAATGAGGTATCTATTTTTTAGTCATTATTGAGTATTAGGAACAAGGCAAAGACAAATAGATACCATTTTTTAAGGTAGAAAGATAGTTCTATGTGCCTGAAAAAAATAAAGATTTAGTTATTGTTATGTTAAGACAGGCCTAGTATTCTATAATGATTCCAACAGAAAGGAAACTTTTAGTGATACTTATAAGGTTTGACCTCCCTACTAGGTTGTTTCTTGAGTTTGATCCCCCAAACAGATGCCACCAACTTGTGTGGGCTTTGACTCGATAGTCATCTAGTTCTTCATGGACTGAGGTAGGTTGTATCCTAGGTTTGACTCTCTAGATAAGTGCTCTAGCTTATGTGGGCTTTAACTCAATAGGCATCCAATTCCTTAGGGATATGGTAGGTTATTTCCTACTTTACCCCCAAACAAGTGCCACTAGCTTATGTGGGCTTGACTCGATAGGCATCTAGCTCTTTGTGGGCTAAGGTAGGTTGTTTCCTAGGTTTGACCCTCTAGACAGGTGCCACTAACTTGTGTGGTCTTTGACTCGAAAGGCATCTAGCTTTTTGTGGACTGAGGTAGGTTACTTCTTGAGTTTGACCCCTCAAATAGGTGCCACCAGCTTGTGTAAGCTTTGAATTGATAAGCAAAAACCCTTTATGGATTGAGGTAGATTATTTCTTAGGTTTGACCCTAAAACTGATGCCACTGATTTGTGTGGGCTTTGACTCTATAAGTGTCCAGCTTTTTCTGGACTAAAATAAGCTGTTTCCTCAGTTTGACCCCTGAAATAGGCACCACCAACTTATGTGGGCTTTGACTTGATAGGTGTCCAGCTCTTTATGGATTGAGATAGGTTGTTTCCTGGGTTTGACCCCCCAAACAGGCGCCACCAGCTTTTATGGGCTTTAACTCAATAGGCATCCAACTCTTTGTCTATTAAGGTAGGAAAAAAAATCATCCCACTCTTTGAGGACTAAGGTACATAAGTGTCTTGCCATTTAAGGACTAAAAAAAAGTTAGTTTAGGTATCTCTCTTGGATGATTTTCAGTGAGCTTGCAAGGTCAGAGATACTTACTTAGGGCCTTTCAAGGTTTATCAAAGATAAAAAATTGTACCTTAGGTCCTCCACCAATTTGACTTTTGTATACAGTAGCCGGTACCTGATAGACATTAAATACTATGTAATACATGAGGATACAAATGCATGCTCAATATAATGTAAGAGTGATGATTTTAAAATCTAATTCAGTGATCAATTTTTACCTTCTCTAGTTGTATGCTCTTCAACAGGTTTGATAAGTTTATCTCTTGCCATGGATTGACCAACCTAGTTATAAATTTCAGAGATTTTGAATGCAAAGGTTGTTTATCAAAGGTACAGATGGCTCGTGATTATTGAGGTGATCCTGAGTTTGGATGGCTCATGATTGGGGAGTTTTGTTCCATCAAATTTACTAACAAATATGAGGGGTTTTTTTGTCATTTATGATTTAAAGGGTGTTTGTAGTGGTTTAGGTAGACTATTCTAAGTTTTAGCTAAGGATGACAGTTTGAAAAAAAAAACATTGGCCTATTATCTTTAGGCTAAGGTTTACTAGGAGAAAGTTTTTAGTACATTTTCTAAATGCAGAGATCTATGGGTGAGAACGATGGTGGCCTTCAAGGTTCATTCTTGGTCTTTAACATGGAACAAAAATTCCTACAAAGTTTCTATCTTTCCAAGTAATTTAGGAAATCTTGTTATCAGTTTCATTCATTTATCAAGCATTATCAATTAAATGATAAACGTGTGCAACATGAGATGAAGGAGTTAAAAGGACTTTCCAAAAAATTAAGTGATTGTGTTTCATTTAAAAGGAAAAAAGTATAAGTTATGACAAATTATAGGATCACAAAAAATTTTAAGATACAAAAGAATATGAAGGGTTTTCCTAGCCACTTAGCCCTTAATGCTAATGACATAAGTCTTCCACTAGGTGTCTACGAAAACTTTTTTCAAGCAATTAATCCTTTTGGTATTGGTTGACTCATAAGAAAATTCTTTGGATTGCCCTATGGTGGGATAGAGGCCTCAAGGTTAGGTAGTTTATATTTTTGAAGTGTAAGTAAAGATAAGATTTGGTGGGGTAGGTTGGCATATAATAGTTGAATTCAGTTGTGATTTAGTGTCTTGATCAGGGTTATAAACATGGGGTAAATTGGGTCTTGACTTAGTTTAAGTAAAGAAGTCTGGTCACTTAAGCTGCCATTTTGGGTTTTCAACCTAAGCTAGCTCTTATTTTCTTTAGAGTGAAAGGAGAAAGAGAAATACAATGCCTTTTCGGGTTTTCATCCTAAAATCCTTATAGGCATAGTATTTCTTGATAGAATTAGAGTTCACAGGGTTAAGTAGGTCACTATCATCCATCTCGGTCAAGATTAGGGCTCTTCTGAAAAATATACGTTTCACCATGTATGGCCCTTTCTAATTAAGGGTTTATTTTCTTAAGCACCTTTATGGATTTGAAAGAATTTGTTTGCGTACCAAGTCACCTTCTCAGAACTGATGAGGGTGGACTTTTTGTCATGGGCTCTCATCATGCGCTTTTGATACATCTACCCATGACATATGGCTTTCATTCTTTTTTTTATGAGATTGAGTTGTTCATATCAGTTCTTGACCCATTCAGCCTTTTCAAGTTATGATTCCATCAAGACTCTGAGTAAAGGATAGCATCCATGCCATAGACTAAAAAGAATTGGGATAGCACACATGCAAGTTTGTACAACTGTGTGATAGGCGTGTAATGTAAAATGTAACTTTTCATGCCAATCCTTGTATGTCTCAGCCATTTTTTCTACTATCTTCTTGATATTATTATTGGTTGCTTCAACGATCTTATTCATTTTTTGATGATACAGCACAGAATTACGATGATGAATCTTGAACTGAGAACAGACTACTTTCATCATTTTGTTTTTCAAGTTGCATGCATTATCAGTAATTATCTACTTAGGAAAACTATATCTACAAATGATGTTCCATTTCATAAATTTGCATACAATAGATTTGGTGACATTGGTATAGGAAGTTGTCTTTACCACTTGGTGAAATAATCTATAAAAACCAAACTGAAACAGTGCCCTTTGGAATCTTTAGAGGTAATTAATCCAATCATGTCCATGCTCTATATGGAAAAGGGCCATAGGGCTGGTATGACATGCAGAGGTATCGGTGGGACATGGATTTTGTCCACGTAGATTTGGCATTTGTGGCACTTTCGAGCATAGTCGATGCAATCCTTTTCAAGAGTTAACCAATAGTAGCCTAATTGTATGACTTATTTTACAGTTTGGTGTCCATTAGCATGCATAGCACAAATTTTTTCATGGACTTCTTTAAGAATTCTTTTGGCTTTGGAGGCATCTATGCTCTAGAGTAGTATTTGATCCCAACCTTTCTTGTATAAAATTTGACCATCTAACCAAAGCTCATAGCTAATTGTTAGATGGTTTTCTTGTTAGTTTCAATAGCACTCTTGGGATATTGCTGATCTTTGATGTACTAAAAGATGTCATGATACCATGGCTGGTTGTTTTTCTCTTCTTTGACATTTTGATAATGTGCTAGAGTTGAGTAGATGCTCATCTAAATGGAGGCAACATTTATTCTCGATTAACTCTAAACATGGATGACAAAGTGGCTGAGGCATCAGTGATTTGATTCCTTTTTTAAGGTAAATGCTGAAAGCTGGTATCATCAAAATCTTTTCTAAGTTTTAAGATCAGGCTTCCATAATGCATTAGTTTAGTATCATTCATTTGCCATTCTCCTTTCAGTTGGTAGATGACAAGGGCTGAATCTTTAAATACTTACAGTGTTCGGATGCCTCTTTCAATGGCTACTTGGAGTCCCATGATGTAGGCCTCATATTTAGCTATATTATTAGTGTAGTCAAAGTTTAATCTTGCAGTGAAGTGGTAGTGATTTCCATCAGGCTAGATATTAATTATGCTATTTTCGTGCCCTAACACATTTAAAGCTTTATCAAAGTACATTTCCCAAGATGAACTGCATTTGATAGTGTTTTTTCTGCCTTAGATATTCACATCAAGTCTTTGTCAAGAAATTCAAAGTCTAAAGGCTAATAGTCATCCGTTGCTTAGCTTGCCAAGAAGTTTGCTATTGCGCTAACCTTGATGGCTTTCTAGTTTATATACATGTTATTGTACTTAGAAAGTAAGACTTGCCACTTAGCTAATCTCCCTGACAAGGTGGGAGCTTCACAAAAATACTTAATGGGATCGAGTTTAGCGATTAACCATAATATAGTACAGCATGTATTGTCTTAACCTTTAGTTTATCCAAGCTAGAGCACAACATAGCTTTTCTACAACTGAATAATTATTTTCATATTTTATTAACTTCTTGCTCAAGTAGTAGATAGCATGTTCCTTTTTACCGAATTCATCATGTTGACCTAATACACTGCCTATCGACTTGTTAAAAACTGATAGCTATATGACCAAAGGTCAACCAGGCACTGTGGCATAAGTACCAAAGGATTCAAAAGATAGTGTTTGACCTTATCGAAGGTTTCTTGGCATTCTTCATTCTATTCTCTAGGATTTATTTTTGAAGTAGCTGAAAGATTGGATTGCATTTATTAGTCAACTGAGATATAAAACAAGCTATGTAATTCAGTCTTCCCAAGGAACCCCTTACTTTTTTTTTAAGTTTGAGGTGGTGGCAAGTTCTGAATGGCTTTGACCTTGTTGGGATCAACTTTTATTCATTTTTTGCTTATAATGAAGCCTAATAGTTTGCCAAATATGACACCAAATGTGCATTTTGTAGGATTTAACTTGAGCTAGTATTTGCGAAGATGTTTTATGAGTTTTCGTAAATTAGCTACATGTTCACTCTTTTTTGGTGATTTGGTGATCATATCATCCACATAGACCTTAATTTCCTTATGCATAAGATCATGGAACAATGTTACCATCGCCTTTTGGTAGGTTGCCCTACTGTTCTTGAGCTTGAAGTGCAGCACTTTATAGTAGAAAGTGCCTCACATGGTCACGAAGATGGTCTTCTTTATGTTTTCAACTACCATTTTGATTTGGTTATAACCCGAAAATCCATCCATTGAAGGAAAATAGTGCATTTTTGGCAGTGTTGTCTACTTGGGTGTCAACGTAAGGTAAAAAGAAATTATCTTTTAGCTGGCTCGGTTTAGGCCCATGTAATCTACATAATTTAGCACTTTACCATCCTTTTTAAGAACTGGGATTATATTGGCCATCCATTCAGGATATTTGGCTACTTTGAGAAATCCTACCTTAAATTGCTTTT
>JBBYHL010463461.1:6263-22410 GCA_038381835.1 Adansonia madagascariensis | reverse complement strand
TTTAAGAACTGGGATTATATTGGCCATCCATTCAGGATATTTGGCTACTTTGAGAAATCCTACCTTAAATTGCTTTTAAGCTTTTATTGTATGGGCTTACACTCGGGTTTAAGAGGAAGTTTATGGAATACAATATTAGTGTGTGGTCCAAGCATGTCTTGGTAGGACTAGGCAAACACATCCCGATACTCTTAAAGGACTTATTAGTTTGGCTCGAGTTGATGGTTTTATGGAGGTTTCGATTTTGATTTCTTTCTGATCTTTTTCTATTCTAAGGTTTATGGTTCCATTGGGTTCTCCATGAGGCAATATCTATTTTTCTTCTCATTCAATGAGTCTCAATAGGTCTAGAGGAATGGAGTTCTCTTCAGAATTCTCTTTAGACTCGACCTCACCGATGCAGATTGGTTGCTCGAAATTGTTTTTTGAAGTTTTAGTATGAATATTAATGTCACCTTCATCGAGGCACCTAAAAATATGGAAAAAATAATATAGGTGGAAAATATGTAGAGAAAGGTCTAAGAGTTTACACAAAAGATGTAATGCATAATGCTTAATCATTTTTATTGATAATACTTAATAAAAAATGCCCATACAAAGGATCCTACAATGCTTTTGGCGGAAAGCATGTAGGTTTAGTTTATAGTATTACTTTGAAATAAACTTGAACAGTACCAGAATCTCAGTTTCAGTCAAACACTCAGAACTAAATCCTTAGGAGCATAGATTGGTTTCTTGGTCCATTGATGTTCTTAAGTCATCAATTGCATTAATAAAGAAATCCTTAAATGCCTTATTTAGCATGAACATAACATCAGCAGAGCCCGTATTCACATGTCTTCTTGGGTAAAAACTTTCTCGAAGTGATAGAAATACCATTGGTTCATATTCCACATCTTGTGCTAATAGATGAACCATTCTTTTTTCATGGGTCTTTTAAGCTTGTTTTTTTTTGCTTAGCATTGGGCTTGAATCTTAACCCTCTATTATCGATTTGGTTAATGACTTTTAAGGCTTTGGTAATTCCTTAAAGGTGTTTTCCAAGTCTCTTTTTGACCTGGGCACCTTTGCCAATAGTTAACTTTAGACCTATATGAATGCTCTTCGATAGATAAGGCTTAACCATTGGCAAACCTTCCTTTACATAAGTGGCATTGACAAACTCCAAGGATTGGAAAGAAGCTTCTGGGATATTTCAGTCTGGTTCAACATATGGGACATCAACTGAGGTAGTAGCAATGATATCTTCTTCTCCTCTAATATTGATAACTTTGTTCTCAATGATAAATTTCAATTTTTGGTGCAATGATGATGGTACCACCCTTACAGAGTGAATCTAAGGCTTTCTTAGCATGCAGTCATATGATGAAGCAATGTCCATCACATAAAAGTCAACCTCATAAGTACATGGGTCAATTTCGAGTAGAATGGTGATGTTTCCTACAATGTTCCTGCAAGTTCCATCAAATGCTTGCACAATCATACGACAATTTTAGATACGAGATATGTTAATAGGGAGCTTATTCAAACATGACATGGGCATTACATTTAGAGCTGACCTGTTATCAATGAGCATATTCGGCAACATGTTACCTTACAATTTCCCCTCCCTTTATAAGAGATTTCATCATCGATATGTAATTGCCGATCGTGATGTTGGGAGGAACATAAGCCTCATTCAAAACCTTGAGGAGGGCATTCCTATGAGCTTCAAAGTTCAACAGCAGTGATAGCATAGATATCATTGTGGGTTGCTTGTTTAACTAATCAATAATGCTATATTCACTATGCCTGATGAACTTAAGGAATTCAATAGCCTCCTTCTCACTTACTGGTTTCTTGACAACTATCGAATCTGATTCTTTAGTTGTAGACTTTAATACTTAAGGAACGAGATTAGTATTCTCCTATTGAGTTTTGCTTCTTGATACTATTAGGGCATAACATTAGTAGTTCTAAGTTAGTTGGCTTACCATTGAAAAGTCAACATTTATGACTTATTAACTAGATTCGTCGGTGGTTAAGATTTTCCTTTCATAATCTTACGGAACCACTTTGTTATTTTTATAAGGAAAAAAGGATGGCTTTGGCATGGCCTGAATAGAGGTAGCTTTGGCTCTTGGTCGGTTGTCAAACAAGACTAATGGCCTTCTAACCCCATAAAAATGATTGTTCTTTTCTTTTTCTACAGTGTTAACATAGTACTGTATTTACAGACTTGATGTATGAGGTTTATTTTTATCGTAGAATTCAATGTTACACTCGTTCATCATCCTTTGAATTATTGCACGAAACTCTTTGCATGTTTGAAGAGATGGCCATGGACAATGTGGAAATCATAGAAGTCATCGGCTCTATTTTTTGTCTTTTTGACCCCATTAGCCAATTTGGCCTATGCTAGGATTTGCCAGACCAAATTTGTTAGTGTTCTGACCTCCTCTATGTTTTCTAAAATCTTGCAATTCTCTTCAATAGCCATTCTATTTACATCTAACTCAGCATGAGTTCGAGATAAACTGGCTTTAGTGCTAGATTTTAGTTGTTGATTAGCCTTCATTTTTCCTTTCTCTTTGCCTTTATAGATATTTTTTGCCTAATTCACTTTATGGCCTTGTCTATCATTCTGCACAATATGACTATGTCTAAAAAGCTCTTTAGAAAGCTTTTTTCTACTTTTTTATAATAAGGGGCTTGTAACGTGCTAATGAATCTAATGGTTATCTCTTTTTCTATCAATAAAGGATGAATCTGGGCAGCTTCTTCCATCCATCTCAAAGTGTACTGCCTGAAGCTTTCTCCTGAAGCTTTCATCAGTTCTCTTTTCCATGCTCATAAGAGACAGATAACTTAAGATCCAGTTGTCAGTAAGCCTTTTCACATCTATGACATTAATAGATGAACCAATGTGTTAATACCACTCCTCATAGAACTTAATCTCGGATCGATCTATTATCCCTTAGACCATTTCTAAGAATGATAGGTAGTGGTGCAACTTGAGCCCTTAACCTTAGTGGCAGCAAGATGGCCCAACATTTTTTTTGCTCTAATTTTTGTTGTCTAAAACTATTCCGGCCCTTATAAAAGCTTATCAGACCTTGCTTATAGGTATTTGGACTTCTCTAATGCTTTCTTTCATCTAATAAACTTATTTATCGATTATCTCATTCACTCTCATTTCGGCATGGTTAGGGAGTGGATTGGCTTCATCATTTGGTCCAGGCCCTTGTTCGACCTTGATCACACCATTTTCTAGTAGACCTTATACCTTTCTCTTAAATGAGGTGCAATTCTTAATAGAATGACCTTGTGCTCTAGCATGGTACTCAAGGCATTATCATCTTACCACCTGAGGTATGGTAGTGATCTTAGGTTTATGAATACTGGAGCCTCTAGTTGGCCTGCTAATAGATGAAAATAGTTCTTTTTATAGGACTAAGGGAATGGCTCAAAGTGCTCCCTTTCTCGGGGTACTTTTTGATTGTTTAGAGCTCTTACATTGTTCATGTTGTGAGGTTGTGTGCTCTAGGCCACATTTTTAATGAGATCTAGTGTAAAGCTCATTGTTAGAGTGAACCTAATAGCATTAACTAGTTATGGTGCTGGTGAGTAAGGGTTGAAACCTAGATTCAACTTGTTCGGGAGGTACATAGCTTGTGCTGTGGATTTTGATTAAATCTTGCATGACTTTCACTAACAGCATTAATTTCCTTCTTCTTACCCTTATTTGTTGACTTTTTGACCTACCGACAACTCTCTAATAGATATCTTGCCACTTTTGATAGCGTTATTGATTATTTTACCCTATAGAACCATATTAGTAAAATTTTTTATGGCATTTCCTATAGCCTTTCTTAGTAGAGCTCTCGTAGGGTGTCGACAAACATGATCATCATTTTTTTAGTCAAAGAAGGATAAACTTAAGCTGCCTCTTTTCTCCACCTTTAATCACATTAAAGAAAGCTTTCAAAGGCTTTTTTTTCCATGTTTATAAAGAAGAGGCAATATGAAAGCCAATTAGATACATGCTTGTATTTCTCAAGGAAAGAGCAAGCTAGATCCGCCTACATTTGAATTCTTACGAGATCAAGGCCTATTTACCATCAGATAGCTACCCCAGTTAGACTATCCTAAAAGTAAAGAATTAGTAATTTCTCATTCTTTTAATACCCAGCCATTTTACAACAATATATGCAAAGGTGGATAGTGGGGTCGATAGTCCCATTATATTTTTCAACATTAGGTACTATGAACTTAGGTGGGATATCGAGACTCGAAACCAACCCTAATGATTTTGCACCTATGATCCCAAGTTTGTCATTTCCTTTAACAGTTCAAAGGTGTTTCTCCAGTGACTAATAGTTATTTAAGTCTTCATCATTTGTTAAGAACTTCTTTGGTTTTTCTTGCTCCGTTTGCTCATTGAGATATGGGACTATAGGCATCTTCGATGAAGAGCCCCCTCCATGAAATCTTTGGACCAAGTGGGATGCTATTGTAGGGTTAATGTAAATGAATGGTTGAGTTGATGGGATGTTTGCTATGTCCATGCAATGCCCCTTCCTGAGCATTAGTGGCTACCACCATTTAATTTGCCTTCGAGATTGGTTGGTTCATTTCCCATATCTTTTGTGCTTGTTTGCCTTTTTTGTTCAAAGCCTCAGATAATAGCTTAGTTAATGCAGGCTTGCTGATCATTTCCCATCGCTTTTCAATGATTATGAGTGTTATACCGATGATGAATTATAGGTTAGGTGTTTTAGAGCACTTTCACTTTAAATTATTATCGGATTAGACTTTTATGATATGAGGATGTTTAATGCGATGAAAGTGAGTATGCGATCCTGAAGACAAATGAGTATTAACATGAATGAATAGAACAACAAAATAATTAGGTTAGTCATGCAAATGCAAAAGGAACAATTGGATAAAGGGGCAGCTCCACGAATAGTGTCTTTCATTAAAGCAACAAAATATCCCGATTACACATGATTACATTTGGAAATGCCTGACACGGTTACATAGCTAGATCACATGTTCCAAGAAATATAATAATTCTCGTTCATGGGCTTCGATGGGTAGAATATTATGTGTCAAGGATCATGCCACATCCATCATGTGTTCAGCTTTCAGTTGGCCACCTAAATCTACTTAATAAGATGGCGGCAATGATCTTGATAGTTTTGGCATGCCTGATCAATCATCTGTAGCCACTTTTGGTCTCGCTGTTCGAAGACACTTGCTAGTTCATTGATTTGGTCTTGGCAAGCTTGTAGAGAATGCTCTAGATCTTGGGTTTTGAGTGTCAAAGTCTCATTCTCGACATGGTTCACCCTCAAATCTTAGGCTCAAGCTTCTAGTGTTCATTCTTCCTCTGATAGGTTGATGCAAGGGCATGAGTTCTAACGAGCTTCTCTTTATTGGCCCTAACCTATTCTTTACATCGATGCAGTTCTTTCTTGAGGGCATTAATTTTTGTTTCCCAGTCAAGTGATGACTTTCCAAGGCATCAAAACTTGCTTGCTTTGCTGAGTGCCACATAGTCTTTCCTAAAACTTTTGAGATCTTCCTTAAGACTATTTTTCTCTTTGATAGATTGGTTCACCTCACCATCTTAGAGGTAGAGGTCTATTTTTAATTGATTTTTCTCTTCTTTTAAGCGAGTGATTTCCTTGGTGAAAGTTTTTTTTTTTTGTTCGAACTCCCACTTAGGCAATTTATTCTTGAAGGGAAATTTATCAACTTAGCTTATGATGTTGCAACAGTAGACAAAGGTAAAGAGTCATTGATGCAATGAGTCCTCCACTCATCATATCCCCGCATCATACTACTTTCTCTCCAATACCTCTCCATACAACAAGTTTGTTTCCATGTATGAAAGGCTAGCTAAACTTTTAACTTGTAATGAAGCTCACTATAGTCAAAATCCCATAATTTTAGGTCTTGGATGAAGAGGAAGAATTATTAGTACTGGAATTATCAAAGGACCAAAATAGGTGCATAGCAAGTGCTTCCCTATGATCCCATGAGCAGCACGTAACTAAAATCTTCATGCCGATATATGATTGTTTATGGTGAGAACCAAAAAGCTTTCCATGTCACCTCTTTTCCATTGAGGTTTTGGAGTTTCTAGACCCATTGCTCTTCAGACTTATCCTAAGCCCATGCCTTGTCGAAGACCTTGGAGATAAGGCTAAAGTTAGAGAAGGAGTTGTATGACACCTTTTTTTCTTTGAGACACAAGTGACTAACAAGCTAGATGTAAAGAAGCAGCATGTAACTGATAAAGTGACCTCTACCAATTTTATTGCAAAAACTGAGAGCTCGAATCATTTTAGCAATGATAGCCGGTGCAAGATTGCTGTTACAGCACAATCGAAAGAAGAGATATGCTATTACAGCTCTAACACAGCCTAATGTTTTCGAAAATATGATTAGACCATATATTGCTAGAGTATATTGCTGGAGCATATAATCTTGGATCTTTCAGTGGTCAATGGTATTTGCCATTATTTCCTTTAGGCTAACACATGAAATGGACTCACTACTCCCTTACATCTTGATATGATCTTCAATCTAGGATTTTGTTGCCCTAAGGATCTAAGCTAATCTTTTCTTAAAGGTTGGAGGGTTCAAAGCCTTGTAGTATATTTTATTAGTCTTGGCTCTCTTAATATTGAGTAATATGGTATATTCGTTAACTGTGGGGACTAAATCTTCATGATTGAATTTGAAACATTGATATGCTAGATTCCAAAACTGAGATGCTGTTTGTAATAAGTCGACATCCAAATGGACCTAAGCCAAAAAGCAATGTCTCTGTGTCGTTTCATGAGTGATTCTTTCTCGATATTATTCCAACTAGTTTATACATGTTTCAGGTCTTGCCAGTCATTCTGATGGCACTATCTTAACCTTTTCATGCATAGTTGAGACATACCTAGGTTTAAGAATGTCTCCATCTTTATATTGTTGATGTTTGGACCTTGCTCAGACTTCCTCACAAGGCTTAAAATCTAAAGTGGATTGCTTTTCATGATAGACACCCCTTGATGAACACTGAACCATTGGCTAATTGTAGCATGATGATGAAAATTATGATGAAATAATGCATGCGTGAAAAAGAAAAGCAAAAAGGAAATGAGTTAGTAACCATACAAAATAGTAAGCATAAGGATAAAGAAATAAAAGAATAGCAACAAAAATGCATCACAAAATTTTCCCCGAGAATAGACGGTATGATGCCTATGGGCAGATATAATGATCATGAATATTAAGACATTAAACAGATAACCTAACGGTGTGTCTGTGTTAAAAATAGCCTTTTTACGAAGTAAAATGATACCCCATAAGGACTATGACTAACCATTTAAGTGGTACATCCATTCATCACCATCTATGGCAAATACTCATTGAGCCATCATTCGAATAGCATGATAGCTTATTTTGGCTAGATATAACTATTTCATTGCACATAATGACATTCACTTGTCATCACCCACTTATTAAAGAGAATTTTCATTGAACGTAATGGCATATTCTAAAGAAATGATCTTGAAAATAAAAATGATAATCATGGGTGACAATGTTTGCCCATCATCACCCATATAACCATGGTATATGGGAGTAAAGGTAAAAAGTGTTTCCCCAAGTAATCCTACCTCTGAGTTATTCTAATAGCTATCCGATATGGTTTAACATGGTTTAGCTCATAGGCTTTACTATATGGGTTTAATTTTATTCCTAATTTGGTATCTTAATTACTTCTCCATCTTGTAAGGATAGGCAAGGCATCTCGATCCTAAGCCTATAGCGGATTTGGTAGAATAGGTTTGATCCAGTGGATGTATTTCTTTATGCAAATACAGTTAGGTACTCACGAGAGGCATAGGTAATTTACACCCCAAAAGGTCTTGCCATGCCTATGGTGAGGATTACCTATGAAAATAGATGGCTCACTTCCTTCTAATAATTAAGATACTAACTGCACCATGGTGTTTGATGGGAATCTAGTGCAAATACATATGCATGGTGTGTGTCAGGAAAAAAATCAAACCTTTTTGTTTTACCCCATAATACCATACTTATTCAAATCAACATTTATTCAGGAACAAAGTAGCCCCTGACAATCACAAAATAAAGCCATGAAAAGTAAAAGGTTAGAAAATAAAAATAAAAGGGAATTACATCTAAAAATAAATGGAAGCCCAAAAACCAAGGGACGTGCAAGACATAGGTAGTCATAGGCCTAACCCTCTTAAGTTGTCCCTAGTGGAGTTGCTAAGCTATTGCCATATGCCTACCTTTAAAACTTTGAATGATCCGAAGGGCTTAGCATACACAACTTAAAAAATGTATGATAGTGGTCGTGGTAGAGCCTTTGTGGTATCCCATGATCAGGATTTGGATTACACATAGTAATATGAAAGAAAGAAAGAGTATCGGGCAAATCGCTCATCCAATTACTCGGATGGCCACCACGAAGTGGCCATAAACTTAGAGTCGCCACCTATCATTTCTGGCTAGGCAAGGTTAGATGCCTATTAAAAATAATATTCTGAGTTACGAAACTCAAAACATCGATTTCAAGGTCTACAAAGTCTAGAGATTCGTTGGTTGGGTTTGGGAGTTGGTTATGCATGGGGAAGGATTAGTACCTCCTAATGTCAATATCAGTACCTACTAACTGTGTCTCACTTTGGTTTCGGCTTAATTGGTTCCATTTGGTCATTATTTAGATATAACCCTTTTTTTATGCATGAAGGTTTAGAAGAAAATGTAAATATGGGTTTTAAAAGAAGATTTATTTCACCTATGTATCGCAGAGCTATGAAAAGCATAGTGATTTTTAGGAATATAGTTTTTAGATTAAATTTTGAAAATTTAGATATTCTATATTAGGAATTGGAAAGATATCGACATGGAACATTGCTTTGTAAATATTTTTTGAAAACAATTTTTATATATGAATGCACGATAGTCACTACAAAAAGGAAACGTGTTAGTAAGATAAAAAAATTAATAATATCATAAACAAACAATCAAAAAAGATTGTAAAAAGGATTGATGACCTAAATGTATCTCATAATTATCTTTGATTATTGAAGAATAACTGGGATGGCAATTTAGAGACGGGTTTAGATTCTATGGTAATTTGCAAGACAACAAAAATTTTAATCAAAACAATCCAAGGTGTCCACAAGAGAGAAATTTTGGAATTTTTAAAGTAAAAACGGGGATGGCATATTCCCTCAGAGATGTGGGTTAAGAGTATCCCCAAAGATAAAGTTATGAAAATAATTAGGAATGAAGAGAAAATTCAAGTTGTTTAATGAAAAAAGAGGTTAAAATATCCCCTCAGAGTAGTGAGGTTGGAGTATCCCCAAAGATGAAAATTTTTTATGATTTAAGAAAATAATTATGAATCTTGAATAAATCCAAAAGAGAAAATTGAAGTTTTTTTAGTGAAAAATAAGGTTTAGGGTTTGATGTAGTGGGGTTGGAGTATCCCCAAAGATGAAAATTTTTTATGTTTTAAAAGAAAATTTTTTTAAAAAAAGAATTTTGAAAATAAGAAACCGAAGATTTGTATAAAATATATTTTTGTCTTAAGCCTTGGTCTGAGCCTAAAGGTTTTGTATAGTAGGAATTAGATGCACTTTGAGATGTTCAAACATCTCTATAAGGCATTTCAAAAATTGGGTTAAAAACAAGGGATAACATCACGTTGTCTCTTTTCTAAAAATTATTTTGGGTGCATCCAAAGGCTTCAGGGGGTAAATGAGGTACCATTGAAAAAGTGACTTGATGAGGACAAATACTAAAATATTTTAAGAAACCTAGAGAATCAACTTCTAGGTGAAATTAGTTATTAGAGTTAGGCCTATTTTGACACTAGCAGCATGTCGAAGGAAAAGTGCATGATGAATTTTGAAAAATTATTCTAGGCTTATCTAAAATCCTTAAATTGTAAACAATACCTTTCCAGAGAGTGAATTTCATAAACTTTTTAGAAAAAAAAATATTTCAAAATTTTAGAGAAGTCATCTGATAGGCCAAAATGACCCAAACAGAATATATAACATTGGTCTCAGGGGTTCCAAACAGCAAAGGTTCAAAAAATTGTAACTCCCTCATAATGATTCGAGGGCAACCAAGACATCATTGAAAATGTATTTCGATGCCTTTTAAGGGAAAAATATCAAAAAGTTCTAGAAAAAGTCATTTGTGGTTCAAAAATAATATTTCAAATTTGGAGTACAGTGTTGCCAAAGCAAAAAAATGGGAGTTATTCAGTATTTTTGATTTTTTCAAGGATAGACTTGAGTTTAGGATGTCTGAATGTCCATGATAGAAAGGGACAAGTAACAGAGGTGTCACGAATTCATTCCATAATCCCAGTATAGTTTGGGATAATGAAACAACCCATTGACCATGTCACTAAAGAAGGTATTAGACTTAAGATCAAGGCTTGATATATCTATCAACTAAAAGGGTCAATTTTATTTTTAAAAAAAAATCATCTTTGAACTTGTTTTACCATGAATCCAGGTCTAAAGTATTAGTTTGACCCCAAGTTTGGAAGAGTAATTTTATGAAAACTTTAAGTCCATGCTATTCTCCATCTATTGGAGGTAATATGAACTTAACTTGGGGATTTTTCCTAAAAATCAATTTTTTAGCATGCAAGCAAGCATCTTGACAAATAAGTCATCAATGAAATGCAACATACATAACATGAACATGAACAACACATTCAACCAAGCAAAGGTGATACTTTGACAATGGAAGAGGCAACAAAATGTAGGATTATGATAAGAAGATGTAGGAAGATGCTTTAGATGATTATGTTTGAACAATGTTTGCTAGAATCTTTAAAAAAAGTCATTTTCACTTCATGAAGCCTATTAAAATGCAAGAAAATGCTTGAACATACATAAGACATATTAAAATGAACAATTAAATATGAGATGGATATGTAAATATGAAAGAAAGGTGGCATATTTGCATATTTGTGAACATAGGCTGTTGTGATGATGAAAATGAAGCATGGCATATTTGCATATCCAAACAACATCAAAGTATCAAGAGGGTCATCAAGATCTTAAGACTACGACAACTAGGGCAATTGTAATGCATGAGGGTTTTAGGGTGGTCATGGAACCATGAAAAGATCACTAAAATGATGCTGATGATAAAGCAAAAAATAAATAGAATGAGGTAGGGAAAATATACCAAAAAAAACATTGAACTTCCTTTTTAATTAAAGTAGTGAATTTAAGCTCAGTTCCTTCCCCTTCTTTGCTATTTTTAGCAAGAAAAGGATGAAAAGAAGATTTTTTCTAGTGATATTATTGATGGTGAAGTGTTTCAAGGATGAAAATGTATGAAAGGTTGAGTTCTTTTAGGTTTTTCTAGTAGTAGTTTGGGAAACTTAGAGAATAAAGTGTCAAGGTCAATGCAACAGTGTTTTTTAAAGAGTTTTGGGGCTGAAGATTGCTAGAGGATTTTTTTGGAGGTGGCTGGAATAAAGTCCCCTCGCTGAGCCAGCTTTAGTCCCTATTTGAATTCAATGCTCAGCCAATGCTTTTATGAGACAAAGCAAGGGTATCTTTGATCTTTCATGCATGGACTAGGGATAATTCTAGGTAGTACACTCAGCTAGTCTCATTTTCATTTGTTCTATCATGCAGAGTGGTGGTGCAAAAAGCTAAAACAGCCTTCAACTGGAGAAAAGTCAGGCATAACCTTTGACAAACCATATATTTCATGAGAATGCCCTTTGTCATTGGCTACTTGGGCTTTAAAAATTTCTTTAAATCCAATTGCAAGCCCATAACTGAGGCCTGGTATGACTTATGATGATTTTTGGCATAAAAAATCATGCTTGAATTAGATCTTCAAAAGCTGGAAAGAGGCTCGAACTAGGCAAAAATGCCTTAAAGTGTTGATACGAAAATGTCTTGAGACTTAAAGGCCTGTATCGATACTCATGCTTGGATACCGATACATTTTGCCAAAAGTCATAACTTTAGCTACTGCCAAGGTCTGTATCAATATCGATACATGCTAGGTATCGATATCACACCTTAGGTATCATTACCAAACTCTCTTGCATCGATACTACATGTGAAAATTCAAAATTTTGGCGATATAAAGGCCTTGTATCAATACTTATGCTTCAATAGAACTTACACATACATTAGGCTTTTTAAATACCTCACTTTGGTCACAAATAGTGGGAAATTAACCTGTGTACTCATCTAAATAACTATAGTGACACCTCAAATAGTGACCTTTGATGCCTCATTCCTACATTTTTCTTTAATACGACCCATAGGTGTTTCTAACCTTCCCCCAGAACTTTTTTGCTTGGTGCCTTGTCGCCTAATAGTGCCTAGCGACATGGCACCCAAAAGTCATCCTTAGTTTATTTTCTTATTTTCTGATTCTATCATCTTTCAATTAAGTCCTGGGGTGCCAAAAGTTGGCTCGGACAAAATGAAGTGTTTATATCATTATTTTAAAACAACATTTTTATTACATTTTTTATTTATATAGAAATTTTAATCTATAATGTTCTTATTTTTCCACTAAGCCTTTTGTTTCCCTCGAAACATTATTTTTGTGGGGCATTTAGGATAGGGGTTTTATTATTTTTGAAAGAGTCAAGTCATAAAAGGTTTGTCATGCATATGCATTAGGCTCTCCTCCATGCACATGGAGGGGGCATAGGTACCCAAAATTTTAGGAGAGGTGAAGTAGCTCTACCTTTTAAGGTGTTAGCCTCTATCTGGGCCAACGACAAACGTACCTATGTAAATTGCCGGAGGTGTTAGCCTTGTCACAAGAATGAAAGACACTCCCACTCAAATTGAACTCTTTTTGACATAAACCTGTTATGGGTAAGGATTAAGGTATTATCATAACATAGCCTGGATACGATTCTTGACAAGCCAACTTAAAAGGTGTATGTGCCCTTCATTCCTATATAAATCTCTATATCATTATTCTTTTACTTTTGGGGCCATATTATCATTTTTCTTATTTTTCATGTTTGGAGATCGATCTGTCGAGATGAATTGCTCACTTGACTTAACCTTAAATAGTCGTTATGAAACAACCATTTATTTTAGAGTCACCACCAATCTATTTGGCTAGGTAAAATTGGTCATTTATCAAAATTCATATTTTGAGTGTTATGAAACCCACAAAAAAAATCTGAGATCCACATTGATACTAGAGATCACGTGCAAGGGTCCTAGACTCAATAGCCATCATAAGGATCGACTTTTTCTGATGCCCAACAATCTGTACCTATTAATAATGTGTTAATTTAAATTTTGATTTTTGTTCTATTTCAACATTCGATATTTAATAATAATTCTTATTTATAAAATAAAATTTTATGAAACAAATTTATTATTCCTAATGAGAAAATTGGGCTTTTAATGTTTTTGAAAATCAAAACATCTTTTGTACCTTTCTAAGAACTAGAAGAACAAGAAGGTTTTTATTATTCTCTTTCATACCTAGCTAGAGAGAAATGGAAAAGGTTTTATTTTTATGAAATTTTAAAAATCCTAAATTTTTTATTTAAAAAGATATATTGTTATTAAAATAATTCGTAGAACTTCTCTCATAGTCTATGAGAAATCCCACATATAACTTTAACATCAAAGACAAGGCCTTAATTTGTAAAAATTCCAATTTTATAATAATTTGTCCTAAGTCTCGATCTCGACTATATGTATGAAACTAGACTTAAAGGACTCGAACATGGTCAATAAGACCAAAATGTCCTTTATAGTACTTTTGACATGAAAATATCTCAATATCTTTAAAGGACTCAGTTCTAAGAAAAATTACCAAAATAGCCTTAAGTTATACCTTCAACATGAAAATATCATGGTATCCCTAAAAGACTCGACAACATCATAAATGAACGAACCTATCCCTGCTATAAACCTTCGATATATAAGTATCTTGATGATCACATAGGAATTGATGTACAAGTATTCCCCTCAGGTGTACCTTTGACGTATAAGTATTTCGATAACCTTAAGGACTTGATGATTCATAAACAAATGAACCTATCCTACTATACACCTTCGACATTTAAGTATTCCGGTGATCACATAAGAATTGGTTCTAGGGAAAATTACTAAAATGCTCCTAAAATATACCTTCAACGTATAAGTATCATGGTAACCTAAAAGACTCAGAAAATAGTATGAAATGATAATCAAACCCTCCATAGGTAACTTAGACATCAAGATTAATCTAAAATGCAAAATTTACTGATAGGTCCCTAAAGTTTTTAAAATTGCATTTCGTACCCCCATTGGAAAACCAGAGATATTGAAAGGTTTTAATATTTTCTACACCCCTTCAGAAGGCCAAAGGAATCCTAGATATATTCCTAAATTGGAAATTTTATATAGGACAAGATGATTTTAACCATAAACACAAGGTTTTTTTAATTGATTCTAAACTTTGGAAAATAGTCTCTACATGAAATAACATCAGAAAACAACATAAAAGACAACAAAATAACAAGACAAACACATCAAAAAATCACATGAAAAGTTTGGCCAAGCACCCTTAGCCTTGGAGCCATTTTTTCCACCTTTTTGCAAACAAGTCTCCAAACTTTTAAAATTTGCAAAGAGCTCCCTAAAAGGTTAAAAATACACAAAACACATCCAAACATGTCAAAATACATAAAAAAATTCTTAAAACAACACTAGGCGGTTTGGCCAAGCATGGGTGGCTTTAGAATAAATTTTACAAGTTTTGCAATTAAGTCCCTATATGATTTAAAATATAAAATTAAACATCAAATACATTAAAATCAACTTGGAAAGCATACCAAGGAATGTTGAGCCAAGTACTTTTGGCCTTAGAACAAAAATTTTAGACTTTTGCAAATAAGTGCCTAAACTTTCAAAAATTACAAAATGAACCCAAAATGATAAAGACTGCAAGAAACATTTATATATATCTATATATATATATTAGAATAAGCATGAAAACACTTCTAAAGGTGTCTACATGATTTGGCCAAGCTTGGATGACCATAGAAAAATTTTGCAATTTTTACAATTTGGTCCTATATTTTTTATAATTACAAAATAGCCTAAAAATAAAAAACATCACATAATCATTCGTGTAAGTTCAGCCAAGCATTGAAACAATCAAAAACATTTTTTCATCACATATTTCATAAATATTAATGCACATACATGCCACAAATTTATTACCAAGCTTAAAAATGCATAAAAGCATCACAAATAATAAATAAATCATCATAAATCAACAAGAAAATGTTAAGAAAAAAAGCACAAAAATATATACATGAAAATAATATCATTTCCATCAATAAACATAAATTTTCATAATAAAAATCAACTTATTGATAATAAAGCAATAAAATTAAGAAACTTCATTCATTACCATCATACTTTGCCTTTGAACAAAGATTAAAATCCATGAGCACGAGCATAGTTTTGGCTCAGTAAAAGGAAGAAAAACAAATGAAAAAAAACTAAAAAATTTTTTAACTATTTTTACCTTAGAAAGCTTGAAATTTTAATGAAATTAGGTTTTTTTAGTGTTTTTTTATAGGAATGCTAAAGACCTCTCATGAACATCCTTACCTTTTATTTTAAAGGTGACAATCGGCTAAGGCTTGAAAGAAAATGCCTTGGCCAAATGGCTTAGAGTTTTTCACTAATTTCTATAATTTTCTTTTATTATTTATTTATTGTTTTCCAATTTTTTTTATTTTTGATAAGATTTAATTAATGAGTTTGTCATTTTGCATAATGATGTCATGCATGACATCATCATCCAAAAATATTAGAGAGAAAAAATTTTAATTTAAACAAAAACAAATGATAGAGACTGAATTGTAATAAATTAAAAATTATGTGCTCAATGAATAAAATTTCACTTAACAATTTTAATTAAAAATTTAATCCAAATAAGCTTCTTGGGCTTGTTAGAAAACAAAAATGGGCTCATTATGCTTAATGATGTCATGCATGACATCATCATCTAAAAATATTAGGGAGAAAAAATTTTAATTTAAACAAAAACAAATGATAGAGACTGAATTGTAATAAATTAAAAATTATGTGCTCAATGA
>JBBYHL010463410.1:1709-14451 GCA_038381835.1 Adansonia madagascariensis | reverse complement strand
TTTGACACCCAAAAAAGATGTCTATTAGTTTACGTTGATAGGCCTTTGTGTCTAGCCTTAATCTGAAAAAATAATGGTTTTGCCTTTTGCTTTTTCTTATTTTGGGATTTGAGTCTTTCTTTTTTGACTTTTGTTTGTTCCTTTTCCCCTCGCATTCCGAGGCAGTCTAAGCAGCCAGCCAACCAGCCCAGCAGGACTACCGTCGTCACCGCTCGCCCTTAGGTCGTCAGAATTCCAGGAAAGAGGGGAAGAAAGTGAGGCACAACTCAACTGTTGTCACTGAACTTTCACATCACGTAGTTGTTGAGAATAGATGTATACTTTTGTCTTTTCCATTCATTCGCAAATTTACTTTTGATTTGTATTTTGCATTCATACCTTAACTTTAACAAAAAGAATTATTGGTGTTTAGTTTATAGTGTTCGTTTATTTAAATAAAATATATTTATTAAATAAAAATATTTACAAATATATATAATTAATTATGTTTATAATATTCATAAATAATATACAAATAAATATAAATAATAAAATAATTTTTTTTATAATCCAACTTAAATAATTTTGGTGGATGGAGAAATCTTTTAGATTTTTATTTTTTTTTTCTTATAAAACTTAAATGTTATTGGTGGATATATCATTGTGACATTTTTTGTGAAGGGTTGTTAGATCATTTTTATGGTTGAAGTTATGGAAATTGATTATTTTTATTAATAATTTATACAGATGTACAATGTTGTAATTAAATTGGACCATCCATTTACATGTTCCGAAAAACGTGTTCCAATTAATCATATGTTAATCTAACCTTCGCCACGTATAAATGTCGTCCTTCAATGCTCCATGTCACCACACTGCTGCGTGTCATATTATCATTGGTTGATTAGTGCCATGTGTTATCTTGCTACTGGTCCACGCCACAATGGAACTACCGCGTGTTATTGGTCTACATTACTTGAAAGATTGATTCAGGGTTTATTACTCGTAGAGGAATTCATGGGGTTGTGTATAGTCTAAAATTTCTTTGAATTCTTATCGAAGCTTAGATTTGACTTGACCTGGCCTATAAGCTTATTTTGTTGTTAAAAAATATTAAAATTTTATTTTTATAATAATATTTATATATTCATAAATAAATTAAAATTAAAATAATTTTATATTAAATTGTGATTTTGATCGAGCCAACTTAAACCACAAAAATGTACAAGCTCAGCCCAATTCAAGTTAGATTAGTTGCATAGCCTTTTAACAAGTTTAATTGCTCGAATAGGTTGGCTCCTAATTTTTTTTCCAAGCATTTAAGTTAAACATTTCAAACACTAAATTTGAGTAATGGATGTTGAATCAAATTTTGGGTTTTAAATTTACATTGCTGTTGGATCCTAATCCAATTATTACCTCGGACCCCAATAGGAATTTGGTAATTTTTTGGGCTTAGGCCTACGTACGACCTTAGAGCTCACATATTTTATTTTTATTTATTATTTTTTATTATTATCCTTTTTTATTATTATTTATTTATTTTATCTTATCCTTTTTATATATCTCTAATCCGGAAAAATCAAATAACCAAAATACAACAAAAAATAATACAAACACAAGACATACACACAAACGTATCAAAATCAACATAAAATGAAATATTAACATGTCAAATTTTATATAATATATAATATCTTAAACATGATTAAAACAAACAAATAGCACAATCACGACACGAGTACATGATGCATCCCGATGAACTTAATCCATGATGGACGTCAACTAAAACCAGCCACAGACATTCAATGTTAAACACACAAAAATTTATGTTCCAAGAAAGCTCAATCTCATCAGCTGGTTAGAAGAACATACTGACAGCCTAAAGAAAGAAAACGCATAATCCACCTTCGCTTCGATTCATTGTTTCTTAAACCCAAACAAGTGAAAAGTACCCCTTCTCATTTACGTTAAGATCATTTTGTTGGTAATTCTAATTAAACCCTAGAACTAAGAGGCAAACTATATGGTCTGGCCAATGAAAGCCCAGTCTAACCAGCACAAACAAATTGTTCAGTGTAGTGCATCTTCCAAGTTCCAAAACAAGAGTTGTAACCATAGCTGGTTGCGGTAAAGATAAAAACCTTTGCAAAAGAGAACCAATAAAGCAAATCAATCTCTTTTATCATAGGCCCATTTCAGCTTTCTTCAATGACCCCAACTCGGCCACAGATAATTTATAGTACCAAAAATGTTTATAATGTTGAAAAATCTACTCTTAGGGAATCGATAACTACTTATGCATTTAATTCACCACATTCATTTACATAATTTTATGTGAAATTCAGTGATAAGTGAGACAATGGATCAAAGAAACAGGCATCACGCCAGCCAAACCAATGCATCATTTTGACTTGGTTCAGTTGGATGATATGGAAAATGAATCAGATAACTTCAAACCAAATAACATCTCAATATCACAGCTCAGAAATGACCAATTCAGATATGCATTCCAGTTATAACATCAAAGAGGAAAAAATGAGATGAATTTCAGAAGAACAGCTGCATGTGTCCAGATGCAAGTTGCAATGGAAAAACATAACTATATACAGAATTATCAGTAAAAATTATTAACAGTCACCGATTTTTACACTCAATTTATATTGGTAGGGATGTAATTCGACATGGCTAATTCATAACAAAATGGTACCTTGAGTCCACAAAGCTTTCAACATTCCATAGAAAAGAACCAAAGGTCAAAGCCTCTAAAACAATTCTCTTTAAACCAGCAAAGCTAAGCTTAAAAAGTTCATCCTTGGAAGAATCAACAGTCCCCTGAGTGGTCATAATCTCAGGTCTTCCAAATAGGGCCTCTGTGTGCTTCTCAATAATGCTAACTGCTTCTTTTGATCTGATTGTAGCATATCTCATAGTGTCTCCCCATCAAAGGACATCACATAAGTCCGTAATCGAGAGGGCTTTATCCTGATACCAAAACCTCCAGGACTGATACCAGCAGACCAAGATGAGACTTCAGGATGCGGTGAAACAGCTTGACTGAAGTCCCTTACACCAGCAGGTCCCTTGTCATCACTCACATCTTGCTCAATGCTACTTCCTTCACCATCTGAAGAATCTGGAAGGATTTTCATGGTCTTCTCAAGCTGAAATAGCTGGTCATTCCACTTCACAAAGTACCCATACATCACTGATGCAGCATAGACCAGCCCAACCCTGAGTTTACTTATCTGTGCTACAGATGATGAATCATCCAATCGATTTCCAAGAATGAAAGCTAGGTGGTTTTGGATCATCTCGTATGCCTTGGGTGAGTGAAGCTGCTCAAGTTTCTCTTGTTGGCTTGGCCATGTAACCACTCAACCTGAAGGATCTGTAGAAGAGGGAGTTACTGCAGGCACCGGAGAAACATTCGCATGTATGAACTTTTGTACAGCCAATGAATAGAGGATTTCTTCTAAAGCCTTTCTTCGCTCATTAGCCCTAACCTCAAGAATTCTCCTGCAATAAATTCAAGCTTTTTCCATGAGATAGAAATTTTCACATAATGTCTATATAGTAAGATTTGTGACCAACCTATAAAATACTAAATCCGTGCCCGAAGCAGACAGCTCTCCCTTTTTCTGCTGCTCAGCATCACGGTCAGTTTGAAGCTGTTCGAGCTGCTGCTCAACTGCCGCAGGCACAAGATGTGGATGACTTATCAAGATTTGAGACAAAAACTGCCCAATTGGAGACTCCATCTGGAGCGGTGCAATTGAGGCATTGGGTTCGGTTGAGTCAGAAGATGATGATGCCCTAACAACCATGCCTCTCCTCCCCAAAGCCATTCTCCTATTCCGTGATTTTGAGTAAGAAACTGAAGAATAATGCTGCAATGAGTTGATAAACAGGAGAAAGAAAATCAAATACAGAATTCCCAAGTAAATTTGATATCCCAATGACACTAACAATCATAAAATGCGCTTCCAAACAAAACTATTGTAAATTGCGAGATATAATTATTTCAATAGACTCGACAAATACAAAAAAGAAAAAAAATGGAACCATCACATCTCTAGCCTGTAGAAAATGAAGCCTCCATTCAATAGAAACAGGATGAAGCATTCACAATACTAAGTATTTTGGTGCATGTTGATTCCCGCATCATAAAAAAAATGAAAATAATAATCAGCTGAAAGTATGTCATCCCAGCCTGGCGGGTTTGCAAGTATCAATGTTTTCCCTTTTTTCCCTCATAAAATTCACATAACCGGAAACAGAAGTAAAAATTCACACGTATGAAAATATAAAACTAAAAGATCATACGTCAGAAAGGAAAATTCAAAAAAAAAAAAAAAAACCAAAAGTGGTAAACGATCAAATAAATTAATTAAAAACAAGGTACAACCTAAATTGATACCTTAAACGGGAAAGGGAGGCGAGGTTTGGCAGCGAAACGTAGAAAAGGAGGGCCATTGACAGTCAAAAAACGCCGATCTGGTAACGGAACTTGAAGGCGGATGGAGATTGATAGAAGATCCAATCAATGTGCCGGCCGCTGTCGAGGCTTCCATCTTCAAGCCCTACACCAAAATAATTATCCATCAGATGAAAAGAGAAAATCTGAAGATTATAGGTTGCTCCAAATAAAAATTTACCTTGAAGAGTTGAGACTCAGAGGGATTTTTGGTTTTGTTTTCTCTTCGTTTGTTTGTTTTTGTTGCGCAGTGGACACAGACTCGGCCCTGCCCTAAGAGGAGAGTTTTTGGGCGTACCCTGTCGGCGGAGGTTTGGGTGCGGGCTTTGAGGAAATCAATGGGAATGCGCTAAAGCTGACCAAAACTGAAAAAAAAAAAAAAAAAAAAAAAGGCAAAATCAAAATTAAAATAATAACAAAAAAATTGGTATTCATAAATTTTTAAAATTTTAAAATTAAATTTGTATTTTGCAATGTTATATTATTTTAGTTGATTTCTTAAAAAAATTATTATCTCAAATAACGATTTTTCTTTTACTGTTAGTTGAGACTGCAAGATAAATAAGTCATTTAATATTTTTGTTTGCGAACCCTCTCCGTGGTATAATCTAATTTACTCTTTTAATTTTACATCTATCTACTTTGAATGGAAAGTTTTTTTAAAAAAAAATAGAGATGAAGTGTCACTTCATCCGCTCCCTTTTTAAAATTACTATTTTACATTTTTAAATTTTTTATATACCACATTTATATTTTTAATATATATTAAACATTTATATTAAAATCATATATATATACACTAAAATTATATTTATGAATAAATTATAATATATTTATTAATAATATTAAATTAAAAATTATTAATATAAAATTTAAATAAAATATCATAAAATAATTATAAATATAACCAATATTCAAAGAGATGAATGACAAAGGGTAAAATTCTTAAACTCATGATACCTTCTACAACTACGATAACTCCAAACCCTAATAGAAACAAATTTCTCTCCCCACTTTTTCTTTATTTATGCTGTACTTTTTTCTTCTTTGTTATTGGTTATGATGATGTTAAATTTTTCTTTTTTTTTTTGTACTCACGAGGAGGAAACATTGGTGCCTGGGAAGAGGATAAAGTCTTTAAAAAGAAAATTAGTGGCTAATAAACATTCTAAGACGGATTAAAATGGCTATTTCTTTGTTTTTAGGGACAGCTTTAAAATGGTTATTCTACAAAAATAGATATTCTTTTAAGTTAGTCCTTTTGCATTTTGATTCACCATAGAATAAAAGTGTGAATGACTATTTTCATTCCCCATGACCAAGCATGATATGCTTAAAGCTTCTCATGGTTTGAACTTTTTCATCATTATAAAATTTTACATATTTTGCAAATATGTAACTGAATTTGGATAATGATTTTATTTTTTAAAAAACACAATAATATCCATTTATTTAAAATAAATATTTAATAAAATTTGACTCAATTAAATAACATTTAAATTTAATTTAATTTGATTTTAATATTAATAAATTAAACTCAAAATGATATGAATTCTAATGAGCCAAATTCAATTAAAGTAGTCGGTAGTTACCTTCTTATATGTGAATATTTTTAACGAATATAATTAATTAAAAATATTTAGATTTCATACTAAATGACATTTTTTTTATCATTGAGTTAGTGCCATTTGATTTAGCAACAATAAACTTAATTTACCCCCCTTTATTAATAACTAGAGTTGGGGCATACTCACTATATGAGTGAAAAGATGATTTTTTTAAATGAATATTTACTTTAATAGTAAAATGATTAGGTCATTTTTTAAATCTGGATAGGTTTCAGGAAGCAAGAGTTCTCAAGGAGTAGTGAGTTACTGAGAAAAAAATTGGTGAGTAATTTTAAATTAGAAAAAAAAAATAATTATCTCTAAGTTCATATTATTATTAATATTTTTTAAATATTTTTAAATAATATTTTAATGACTGAGTTAATATCGATTAACTAATGACACCAACTCAATTATTCTTTTTATATTAATAAAGATGTCGATAATATAGATTTGCATTCATTTTAAAATTCAAAGCGATCTATGTGAATCGCCCCAAAGTCCTATGTTGGACTTTTTCTCTAATGTCTTCTTTTTCTGACTTTTGAGGTCTAATGGTTCGGGGAAGCCAAGCCAATCTTTCTATTTGCCTTTGGAGCTTCTTAAAAGCAGCCTTCGAAATTTGAATGTTGAATCCATGGATTGGGTTAAATTCAATGTCCAACAGAAATTGACTTACTTATTAATTGAGAAACGTGTGAATTAAACTTTTTAACTTTGCTTAAGATTCTTAATCTCTTCTTTTGAAATTGTTATTTCCTTTTATCTTTCCTGAGTATTGCACCGTCCACTCATTAAGGTTACCCAATTAAAAATAAAGATAGCACCATAGTTTTTTTTTTCTTCTTTTTTTTTATAATAATATGGATAAGGGTATTTTTTTAAATACTATTTTTCTAATTTTTTTTCCCAAACGATTTTATATACGGACGGTCCCCTCCACGTCAATTTTGTGCATTTTGTATTTAGTATTTAAGGAAAAAAAATCAATAATTTATAGTTAATTAACAAAGTATTAAACTTTTAATTTTATTAATCATGATTAAATCGCGTCTATTTAAATAACAAAAAAATTTGAGTAAATTGTAATAGGTTCATATTAAATTTATTCATAAATCAAATTAATTCAAATTTAAAAAAAAATAATATATTCAAACTCAAATCAAACCTAATAGACTACTTGATTTTTAAAATGGTTTAGTTTACATGAGTTTTTTATTTTTCTTTGATAATTTATCCGCAGCTATTTCAAATCAGATTTTCCTCGGGGAGTATATATATGTGGTTGCTGCTGGAAAAAGTGACGAAAAAAATAGTTGTAATGGAGGAGAATATCATTTTATTGTGTGTGTTGAGCCATAAGAATCTTCAAATATTTATTGTGCTTTTATCTGCAAGAATCTAATATGATTGATTAAATCGGTACTCTTCATATCAAATCATAATATATATGTATAGATATAGCTTGACGTTGACACAATATATATTTGAGTGCTAAAACTCAATAATTTTGTTAATATCTGTCTCTTTTACTAGACTGATGTAAGATTATTAATTTGAAGGATTGAACATCAAAGGTCTAGTATTGATTTTCTTTTAAATAAAAAATATATGGTCTGGATGGAAACTTGAGAACCAGGAAGGCCTCTGGAGATCTATTTGGATAAATAATAAAAATAATTTTGATGAATTTAAAATAATAGTGATGGTGAGATTATTTATTTTAATAATGAAATTAAATATTGTAACAATAAATTTATTATTTAAAATTTTAACAATATATATTTATTTAAATATTTTAATTAATTAATTAATTAATTCGAGACAAATATTAGCATTCTATGTTTAATTAACGTAATATTTAATATATTTATCATTATGAAATTACTTATATGTATAAGTAACAAAGGTGTTATTTTTTTTTTAGAACCAAAAGTTATAACATAAAGTTTTATATATTATGAAAGTTTGCAATTTGAATTGGTATAATGAGTCAAGTAAGTTACATCAACTTAATTAAAAAATTTAAAAAAAAAAAATTATAAATCTAAGTTATCATAAAAAAAAGGGTATTTAGATCTTTTAATTTTTTAAAAAATAATTACCAACTAAAAACTAATCACATTTTTAATTACTTTTTATTTTTAAAGTTATCATATAAGTGAGTTGTAATTTTTTTAAAAAAATTATAACAACTCACTAATATTTTTAATTAATTTTTTTAAATAAAATATTTAAAAAAAAATAACCCAATTTTGTAGGTGTGATAAGATAATTCAAGTAATCTTTAGGTTGTGTGGATTAACTTACTAATTTCAGCTTGTAATATTTTTTTTAAATGTAGTTAAAGGTATCTTTAAAGTTTTATTTAGACTTAATTCAAGCCATCTTTTTATTTTTATTTTTTTCTATAATGCAATTAGGGTATTCTCAAGTTCTATTCAGATTTGGCATTTTTAAGGAAGTTCTCATAAGAATATAAATAGGAAAATTTGGAATTGAATTGAATTGAATTGAAAACGATGGGTTCTTTAAATTTTTTTTTTTTCTTTTTGAAAAAGAAAAATCTTTAATTATTTTATGCCATAGTTATCTCATAACTTTCAAGTGGCAGTCAAATCAGAGATTCCTCAAAGTTGGCGTATTTTTTATGGTGAATATAGGAAAATGAATTCAAAGCTTTTACAACATTTGTTTTTTTTGACCTTAAAATTGTCGCATTGCCTTTCCTATGCCTAATTAATAATTGTATGCTTTATAATAAAAGCAAGATGACGCAATTAAGGTTCAATGATTAAAGATGTTAAACATTCTTTTATAGAAATGGCATTTTTTTAAAAAATAAAATAAAACCTTTAAATTTAAAATATTATATACAATTTTTAATTTAATTAAATTATTTTTTTGTAAAATAAAATTTTGATTAATTTATTTTATTTCACTAAATCAAATGTAATAAATAAATTAATTCCAAAGTTTATTTATTTTGGTCCTAATTCCAAAATTCTCTTTTAAACCGTATTGATGCTGCAAGCTTCTAAAATACTAATAAAAATTCCGAAACTATTTTATTTTTTTAAATAAGCTTATATATTTTAATTATACGTAAATAAATTTTAATCCTTTGATTTATATTAAATATGTTTTTATTTGAAATAAAATATTGATTTATGTTAATAATATATTTAGGTATATATATAGATTTAGGGTTAAAGATTTTTTTAGACACAAGTTGATGATACGAGCTTATTTAAATACAAAGTAAAAATTAATGGCTTATTCGAGTATAATAAAAATATAAATACTTATTTGAATTAAGAAATAAAATTCATAAGCTTTTTTTTATTATTATTTTAGACAACAAACTTTTGTTGATAAAATTTAAAATTTTTGATGGTTCAAATAAGAAGAGATAAAATAAACTTGAACTCGAAATCAATCCACCCGAAAAAAAAGTAGAATGCAAATTTATCTAAACTCAATCTAACAAAAAAAAAAGTTAAAAACTTTAACATAAGAAAATCCGAAATTAAAACAGCCAGAGCTTGAAAAATCTTGAACTCGAAAAACCAAAACTCAAAAATACCTTACACCAAGATTGAATCAAGCTAGAGCCCCAACCCAACCGGATCGCAAAATAGATTTGATTATAAATCTAAATTTAATAATGAAAATAAGAATAATTGAATTGTAGTTAAATAATTTTTTTTAAATAAAAGGTTTAATTATTAATTTAATTTTTATACATAAGTTTTATTGATTTGTTTAAAGTTTAAAAATTAATATATTATATATAGAGTAAAATAATTTTTTTTTTCAAAATATTGTATTTTGCCCATATAACTTTAACCTATCATGTATCCATGAATCCACCATCTAAATAAATATCTATATTATCTAATTATCAATAATTAAAAAATTAAGTTCATCCTAAGATAATAATATAAAAATAATTTACATGTAGATAATCGAGTTATAAATAAAAGTTTTTTCTTCGAATATTAAATAATAAAACGTTGATTATTTTTAAAAATCTTTTTAAAGAGATCTTTTTAGTTCAAAGCATATAAAATGACGATTTTTTTATATTTTTAATATAACTTTTTTTTTTATATATTTACAAATGTGACATGTTTAAAAGTCGTTTAAAATATTTAAAGTTAATCTATTAAATTAATGAGTCACAAGCCAACAAACAATCATATACTAATTTTATATAAGATAATGAAATAAATAAAAAAGTAAAAACTTAATTAGTATACGATCATCCAAAACATAATACTTATATAGTGTTGTTATCGGTTGTTTGCTTTTCTTTTATCTCTAGATTTAATCAGTTTCTTATTTTTTTTTTTTTTTACAATTCATAAATTTATTTTCTTCAATAATTATTTTATTCAATCATTACCTAATTAATTAGTAGTATTTATATATATTGTATCGTATAATTATATTGCATATAAAAAATATTAAGTCTATAAAGCATTATATATCTCATTTTCATTGGCAATCACTATTTAGTATTTACTATTCAAATGATAAATTATTAAAATATTTAAATATATATTGTAAGTTAAATAATTTTTAATCATGGTCTTGAAAAATTTTAGTTTAAAGTTAAAATCAAATTATTGGGACAAATACTGTAGCAACAACTTAATAATACTGTCTTTTATACTTGGTCTTACCAGCTTTTAAAATTTAATATTATTTTTCGATATAAATTGTAATATATATTAAATATTCGAACTCATCGAATCAATTATTTTAAATATTACTATAAAAATATATTATATTTTTCTATAATAAATTGTGTAACAAATTTATTTTGCATAACAAATTAATTTTATTCATATCAAATATTGATATTAATATACAAATATAATTAAAAAATATTATGTTCAAAAAAGTTTAGTTAAAAATATAATATATTTTTTGGATTTAAACATTAAAATCTTATAAAAATTATTACATTTAACATATATCAAAATTGAAGTAAAATCTAAACTTGACCCAAGCTTGAACCTAAAAAGATATAAACTTAAAAATATTCTAATCCAACAAAACTCGTATATAACCCAAACATATCAAACATAAAAGTATCCGAATGCAGAAAAACTCAAATAAACATAAACTGATTTAACTCAAACATAAAATAACATGGCCCATACTCGTCAAATTGCTACTTTTTTAAATTAGACGAAATAATATTAAATATTATTATATGAATAAGATATAAATATAATTATTAAAATATGATATGATAAAACATGTTATAAGTATATATCTTAAAATTTATTTAAATAAAAATTATTAACTTAATAAAATTTAAATAAATATAAAATATTTTAAATATAATTATAATATAATAAAAATATAAATATTACGTTAATATATAAATTATTAAATCTAATTTAAATAAAAAAAAAGTTTGATGATAAAGTGATAAATAGGGTTAGGGGGTTGTATCCACACTCTTTTCATACTAAGTGACAAACACGTGCCAAGCACCCCAATGTGGGACGACTAAGCAAGCAAGCCCACATTTTTCACGCGCACCATAGCATTTGCAATGGTTGGGGAAAAAATTGACTACTGAATTTGATTCTTTATTATTATGAGCAAAAATAATTACAATACATAAAACATAAAAAATAAATATATATAATTTAAATTTTATACAACATAAATAATTAATTTATTAAAATTTATATAAATATATAATATATTTACAAATATATATATACTATTTATCGAAAATAAAATAATTTTATCCCATTAAAAATTTTAAAAAATGTGTATCAATTTATAGAATATAAATCCAATGCACAGCTTGCCGAATCTACGGAAATAAAAAACAGAAGATATTTTATTTCCTACCAAACTTCTGTTTTCCCTGTTCGCCTACGTCTCCACTTCCCTCTTCTCTCTCTCTAACTTAGTCTATATATAATTTATATTATGGATTATTATGTGTATATATATATATATCGCCAATCCATCCATTTAGATAGAGATTTGGAGAGTGAAATTTTGTTGAAAGTCTGTGTGTCAAAAGATGGAGAAGAAGATGGGTAGCAAAAGCTACAACAGTGATTTCAAAGGAAAGGAAGAAGACGTGGGTGGTTCTGTTGTTGCAGTTCACAGCCAAGTGAAAAAATTAAAGCAAGAAGCAGAGCAAATCATGGATTGGCCGCCCGGACAGCCTGAGATGAGGCATCCTGTCCGAACCCAGCTTTCTCGGTCTCCTCTGGGTTTAAGCCGCGCCACACCCATCTCCGTCGGTCACTAGGCTTCGTTTGGATCAGTTTGATTTTTTCCTTTCAAAAAAAAAATTTCAAAAATAATATGAAAGTATTCAAACAATACAGGGTATGATTTATTCCCCCTGTTTTCACTTAGATTTCCATAGCTCTTTTCTTCCACTCTTTAGAAATCTTTATATGTATATATACATATATATTTATATATATGATAGTGGAATTTTAATGTTTATTGAAAACCTGGTTGATTGGTAAAGGATCTCATGGGTTCTCTACGCCGTGAACAGATCAATTTTGATGGATTTCGTGCAGCCAGGTTTTGTTTCATTCCTTGTTGAATCTTTAAATATGTCTGAAATAAGGAAATAAACATATAGATATATAGCCAATAACGTATTCCCAATCTCCGCACTCTG
>JBBYHL010463389.1:0-14458 GCA_038381835.1 Adansonia madagascariensis | reverse complement strand
TTGGGAAGTGAAGTTTTTCTAATGAAACCAAGAAATCAATTCATTTATCCCAATGAGAAGAATGAATTTGTGGTGCCTAATCATTAAAAGAAAGGAGATTATTATGTGAATCCATATTTATCCCAATTGAAATATGAACTTTAATTTTAAAAAATGGTAGAAATAGATGTTGTTCTTATGAAACCAAAGCATCACCTCATTTTTCCTAATGAGGAGAATGAATTTTTGGTGCCGAATCAGTAAATGAAAGGAGATTATTATGCAAATCTGTGTTTATCCCGACTAAAAGATGAACTTTAATTCTAAAATTGGTGGAAAGAGAACTTCTTCTTATGAAACCAAAGCATTAATATCATTTATCCCATTGAGGAGAATGTGCTTATGTTTCCTAATCTTGAAAACAAAGGAGATTATTATGAGAATCCATGTTTATCCTAATTGATAGACGAACTTTGATTCTAAGAAATGGTAGGAAATGAAGTTTTTCTTGCGAAACCAAAGCATCAATATCATTTATCCCAATTAGAAGAATGTGTTTACAGCTCCTAATCATGAAAAGAAAGAAGATTATTACTTGAATCCATCTTTATCCTAATTGATAGATGAACTTTGATTCTAAAAAATAGTATTTATGGTGCCCAATCATTAAACGAAAAGAGATTTTTATGAGAATCCATGTATATCCCAATTGAAAGACAAACTTTAATTCTAAAAATGGAAAAAAGAGAAGTTTTTCTCATGAAACCAAAGCATCAATATCATTTATCCCAATAAGGAGAATGTGTTTATGGTTCCTAATCAAGAAAACAAAGGAGATTATTACATGAATCCGTGTTTATCCCAATTGATAGATGAACTTTGGTTGTAGAAAAAAGGTGGGAAATGAAGTTTTTCTTATGAAACCAAAGCATCAATATCATTTATCCCAAAGGGGAGAATATGCTTATGGTTCCTAATCATGAAAACAAAGGAGATTATTATGTGAATCCGTGTTTATCCCAATTAATAGACGAACTTTGATTCTAAAAAGTGGTGGGAAATGAAGTTTTTCTTATGAAACCAAAGCATCAATTCTTTTATCCTAATAAGGAGAATGAATTTGTGGTGCCCAATCATTAAAAGAAAGAAGATTATTTTTTGAATCCGTGGTTATCCCAATTGAATAATGAACTTTAATTTTAAAAATGGTAGAAAGAGATATTTTCTTATGAAGCCAAAGCATCAATTCATTTATCCTAATGAGGAAAATGAATTTATGGTGCCCAACCATTAAAAGAAAAGAGATAATTATGTGAATCTATGTTTATCCTGATTGAAAAATGGACTTTAGTACTAAAATTAGTAGAAAGAGAAGTTTTTCCTATGAAATTAAAGCATAAATGCCATTGCTCCTATTGAGGAGAATGTGTTTGTGGTTCCTAATCATGAAAACAAAAGAGATTATTGCATGAATCCATGTTTATCCCAATTGATAGGCGAACTTTGATTCTAAAAAATAGTGGGAAGTGAAGTTTTTCTTATGAAACCAAAGCATCAATTCATATATCCCAATAAGGTGAATGAATTTGGGGTGCCCAATCATTAAAAGAGAAGAGATTTTTATGTGAATTCATGTTTATCCTGATTGAAAGATGGACTTTAATTCTCAACGCTGTACAAAGAGGAGTTTTTCTTATGAAACCAAAGCATCAATATCATTTATCCCAATAAGGAGAATGCATTTTTGGTTCCTAATGATGAAAACAAAGGAGATTATTTTGTGAATCCGTGTTTATCCCAATTGAGAGACAACCATTGATTCTAAAAAATGGTGGGTAGTGAAGTTTTTCTTATGAACCAAAGCATCAAGTCATTTATCCCAATGAGCAGAAGGAATTTGTGGTGCCCAATGATTAAACGAAAGGAGATTATTATGTGATTTCATGTTTATACTGATTGAAAGGTGAACTTTATTTCTAAAATTGGTAGAAAGCAATGTTCCTCTTATGAAACCAAAGCGTTAATATCATTTATCCTAATAAGGAGAATGTGTTTATGGTTCCTAATCATGAAAATAAAGAAGATGATTATGTGAATCCATGTTTATCCTAATTGATAGACGAACTTTGATTCTAAAAAGTGGTGGGAAGTGAAGTTTTTCTTATGAAACCAAAGCATCAATTCTTTTATCCTAATAAGGAGAATGAATTTGTGGTGCCTAATCATTAAAAGAAAGAAGATTATTATTTGAATCCGTGTTTATCCCAATTGAATGATGAACTTTAATTTTAAAAATGGTAGAAAGAGATATTTTCTTATGAAGCCAAAGCATCAATTCATTTATCCCAATTAGGAAAATGAATTTATGGTGCCCAACCATTAAAAGAAAAGAGATAATTATGTGAATCCGTGTTTATCCTGATTGAAAAATGGACTTTAATACTAAAATTAGTAGAAAGAAAAGTTTTTCCTATGAAACTAAAGCATAAATACCATTTCTCCTATTAAGGAGAATGTGTTTGTGGTTCCTAATCTTGAAAACAAAGGAGATTATTACATGAATCCATGTTTATCCTAATTGATAGGCGAACTTTGATTCTAAAAAATAGTGGGAAGTGAAGTTTTTCTTACAAAACCAAAGCATCAATTCATATATCCCAATGAGGTGAATGAATTTGGGGTGCCCAATCATTAAAAGAGAAGAGATTTTTATGTGAATTCATGTTTATCCTAATTGAAAGATGAACTTTAATTCTCAAAGCTGTAGAAAGAGGAGTTTTTCTTATGAAACCAAAGCATCAATATCATTTATCCCAATGAGAAGAATGCATTTATGGTTCCTAATGATGAAAACAAAGGAGATTATTTTGTGAATCTGTGTTTATCCCAATTGAGAGACAAACTTTGATTCTAAAAAATGGTGGGTAGTGAAGTTTTCCTTATGAACCAATGCATCAAGTCATTTATCCCAATGAGCAGAAGGAATTTGTGGTGCCCAATGATTAAACGAAAGGAGATTATTATGTGATTTCATGTTTATACTGATTGAAAGGTGAACTTTATTTCTAAAATTGGTAGAAAGCAATGTTCCTCTTATGAAACCAAAGCGTTAATATCATTTATCCCAATAAGAAGAATTTGTTTATGGTTCCTAATCATGAAAATAAAGAAGATGATTATGTGAATCCGTGTTTATCCTAATTGATAGATGAACTTTGATTCTAAAAAATAATGGGAAGTGAAGTTTTTCTTATGAAACCAAAGCATTAATTCATTTATCCTAAGGAGGAGAATGTATTTGTGGGGCCCAATCATTAAAAGAATGGAGATATTATTTGAATCTGTGTTTATCCCAATTGAAAGATGAACTTTAATTTAAAAAAATGGTAGAAAGAGAAGTTGTTCTTATGAAACCAAAGCATCACTACATTTTTCCCAATAAAGGAGAATGAATTTATGGTGCACAATTATTAAAAGAAAAGAGATTTTTATTTGAATCCGTGTTTATCCTGATTAAAAGATGAACTTTAATTCTGAATTTGGTAGAAAGAGAAGTTTTTCTTATAAATCAAAGGCATCAATATCATTTATCCCAATGAGTTAAATGTGTTTATGGTTCCTAACCGTGAAAACAAACGAGATTATTACGTGAATCCATGTTTATCCTAAATCATAGATGAACTTTGATTCTAAAAAATGATGGAAAGTAAAGTTTTTCTTATGAAACCAAAGCATCAATTAATTTATCCTAATGAGGAGAATAATTTTGTGGCACCCAATAATTAAAAGAAACGAGATTATTATGTGAATCTGTGTTTATCCCAATAGAAAGCTGAACTTTCATTCCAAAAATGGTAGAAAGAGAAGTTTTTCTTATGAAACTAAAGCATCAATATCATTTATCCCAATGAGGAGAATGTGTTTATGGTCCTTAATCATGAAAACGAAGTAGATTATTACATGAGTCCGTGTTTATCCCAATTGATAGATAAACTTTGATTCCAAAAAATGGTAGGAAAAGAAGTTTTTCTTATGAAACCAAAGCATCAATTCATGTATCCCCATAAGGAGAATGAATTTGGGGTGCCCAATCATTAAAAGAAAGGAGATTACTATATGAATCCGCATTTATCCAAATTGAAAGACAATCTTTAATTCTAAAAATGGTAGAAAGAGAAGTTTTTCTTATGAAACTAAAGCATTAATTCGTTTATTCCAATGAGGAGAATGAATTTGTAGGGCCCAATCATTAAAAGAAAGGAGATTATTATGTGAATCCATATTTATCCAAATTGAAAGACAATCTTTAATTCTAAAAATGGTAGAATGAGAAGTTTTTCTTATGAAACCAAAGCATCAATTCGTTTACCCCAATGAGGAGAATGAATTTATGGGGCCCAATAATTAAAAGAAAGGAGATCGTTATGTGAATCCTTATTTAACCCAATTGAAAGATGAATTTTAATTTTAAAAAATGGTAGAAAGAGAAGTTCTCCTTATGTAACGAAAGCATCAATTCATTTATCCCAATGAAGAGAATGAATTTATGGTGCCCAATTATTAAAAGAAGGGGATTATTATATGAATTCTTGTTATCCTGATTGAAAGATGAACTTTAATTCTTAAATTGGTAGAAAGAGAAGTTTTTCTTATGAAATGAAAGCATCAATATCATTTATCCCAATGAGTTGAATGTGTTTGTGGTTCCTAACCATGAAAACAAAGGAGATTATTACATGAATCCATGTTTATCCCAATTGATAGATGAACATTGATTCTAAAAGGTGGTGGAAAGTAAAGTTTTTCTTATGAAACCAAAACATCAATTCAGTTATCCTAATGAGGAGAATGATTTTGTGGTGCCAAATCATTAAAAGAAATGAGATTATTATGTGAATTCATGTTTATCCTAATTGAAAGATGAACTTTAATCCTAAAAAAGGTAGAAAAAGAAGTTTTTCGTATGAAATCAAAGCATAAACATCATTTATCCGAATGACAAGAATGTGTTTATGGTTCCTAATCATGAAAACGAAAGAGATTATTACATGAGTCCATGTTTATCCCAGTTGATACATGAACTTTGAATCCAAAAAATGGTAGGAATTGAAGTTTTTCTTATGAAACGAAAGCATCAATTCATGTATCCAAATGAGGAGATTGAATTTAAGGTGCCAAACATTAAAAGAAAGGAGATTATTATATGAATCCGTGTTTATCCAAGTTGAAAGACAATATTTAATTCTAAAAATGGTACAAAGAGAAATTTTTGCTTTTGAAACCAAAGCATCAATTCATTTATCCCAATGGGGAAAATGAATTTGTGGTGCCCAATCATTAAGAGAAAAGAAATTATTATGTGAATCCATGTTTATCCTGACTAAAAGATGAACTTTAATACTGAAATTAATAGAAGGAGAAGTTTTTCCTATGAAACCAAAGCAGCAATATCATTTATCCTAATGAGGAGAATGTGTTTATGGTTCCCAATCATGAAAACAAAGGAGATTATTAGGTGAATCCATGTTTATCCCAATTGAAAGACAAACTTGAATTCTAAAAATGGTAGAAAGAGAAGATTTTCTTATGAAACCAAAGCATCAATTCATTTATCCCAATGAGGAAAATCAATTTATGGTGCCCAATCATTAAAAAAAAAGAGATTATTATGTGAATCTGTGTTTATCCCGATTGAAAGATGGACTTTAATACTAAAATTAGTAGAAGGAGAAGTTTTCCCTATGAAACCAAAGCATCAGTATCATTTATCCCAGTGAGAAGAATGTGTTTATGGTTCCTAATCATGAAAACAAAGGAGATTATTACGTGAATCTGTGTTTATCCTAATTGTGAGATGAATTTTGATTCTATAAAATGTTGGGAAGTGAAGTTTTTCTTATGTAACCAAAGCATCAATTCATTGATCCCAATGAGGAGAATGAATTTGTGGTGCCCAGAAAGGAGATTATTATGTGAATCCGTGATTATCCCAATTAAAAGATGAACTTTAATTCTGAAATTGTTAGAAAGAGAAGTTTTTCTTATGAAACAAAAGCATCAATATTATTTATCCTAATGAGTTGAATGTGTTTATGGATCCTAACCATGAAAACAAAGGAGATTATTATGTGAATCCGTATTTATCCCAATTCATGGATGAACTTTGATTCTAAAAAGTGGTGGAAAGTAAAGTTTTTCTTATGAAACCAAAGCATCAATTCATTTATCCCAATGAGAAGAATGATTTTGTATGCCCAATAATTAAAAGAAAGGAGATAATTATGTGAATCTATGTTTATCCCAATTGAAAGATGAACTTTAATTCTAAAACTTGTAGAAAGAAAAGTTTTTCTTATGAAACTAAAGCATTAATATCATTTATCCTAATGAGGAGAATGTGTTTACGGTCCCTAATCATGAAAATGAAGGAGATTATTACATGAGTCCATGTTTATCCCAATTGATAGACAAACTTTGATTCCAAAAAATGGTGGGAAGTGAAGTTCTTCTTATTGAACCAAAGCATCAATATCATTTATCTCAAAGAGGAGAATCTGTTTAGGGTTCCTAAAAATGAAAAACAAGGATATTATTATGTGAATCCGTGTTCACCCAATTGATAGATGAACTTTCATTCTAAAAAGTAGTGGAAAGTAAAGTTCTTCTTATGAAACTAAAGCATCAATTCATTTATCCCAATGAGGAGAATGGATTTATGGTGCCTAATAAATAAAAGAAAGGAGATTATTATGTGAACCCATGTTTACCCTAATTGAAAGATGAACTTTAACTCGAAAAATGGTAGAAAGAGAAGTTTTTTTTATGACACCAAAGCATTAATTCATTTATCCCAATAAGGAAAATGAATTTATGGTGCCCAATCATTAAAAGAAAGGAGATTATTATGTGAATCCGAGTTTATTCTGACTAAAAAATGAACTTTAATACTAAAATTTGTAGAAAGAGAAGTTTTTCCTATGAAACCAAAGCATCAATATCATTTATCCTAATGAGGAGAATGTGTTTATGGTTCCTAATCATGAAAACAAAGGAGATTATTACATGAATCCTTGTTTATCCCAATTGATAGATGTACTTTGACTCTAAAAAATGGTGGGAAGTGAAGTTTTTCTTATGAAACCAAAGCATCAAAACATTTATCCCAATGAGGGAATGAATTTGTGGTGCCCAATTATTAAAAGAAAGTAGATTATTATGTGAATCCATGTTTGTCCTGATTGAAAGATGAACTTTAATTTTAAAATTTATGGAAAAAGAAGTTTCTCTCATGAAACCATAGCATTAATATCATTTATCCCAACAAGGGGAATGTGTTTATGGTCCCTCATGATGAAAACAAAGGAGATTATTATGTGAATCCATGTTTATCCTAATTGATAGATGAACTTCCATTCTAAAAAATGGTAGGTAGTGAAGTTTTTCTTATGAAGCCAAAGCATCAATTCATTTATCCCAATGGGGGGAATGAATTTGTCACTCCAAATGATTAAAGGAAAAGGGATTATTAGATGAATCTGTATTTATTCTAAGTGAAATACGAACTTTAATTTTAAAAAATGGCAGAAAGAGAAGTTGTTCATATGAAATCAAAGCATCAATTCATTTACCTTAATGAAAGGAATGAATTTGTGGTGCCCAACATTAAAAGAAAGGAGATTAATCTGTGAATCCATGTTCATCGTCATTGAAAGATGAACTTTAACTCCAAAATTTGTAGGAAACGAAGTTATTCTTATGAAACCAAAGCATCAATATCATTTATCCCAATCAGGAGAATATGTTTATGGTTCCTAATCATGAAAACAAAGAATATTATTGCGTGAATCCATTTTTATCCTAATTGGTAGATGAACTTTGATTCTAAAAAATGGTGGGAAGTAAAGTTTTTCCTATGAAACCAAAGCATCAATTCTTTTATCCCAATGAGGAAAAAGAATTCGTGATGCCCAATCATTAAAAGAAAGGAGATTATTGTGTGAATCCGTGTTTATCCAAATTGAAAGATGAACTTTAATTCCGAAAATGGTAGAAAAAGAAGTTTTTCTTATGAAACCAAAGCATTAATTCATTCATCCAAATGAGAAAAATGAATTTGAAGGGCCTAATTATGAAATCAAAGGAGATTATTATGTGAATCATGTTTATCCCAATTGAAAGATGAACTTTGAATCTAAAAAATGGTGGGCAGTGAAATTTTTCTTATGAACCAAAGTATCAATTCATTTATCCTATGAGGAGAATGAATTTATGGTGACCAATCATTAAAAGAAATAAGATTTTTATGTAAATCCATGTTTATCCCATTTGAAAGACGAACTTTAATTCTAAAAATGGTAGAAAAAGAATTTTTTCTTATGAAACCAAAGCATCAATACCATTTATCCCAATGAGGAGAAAGTGTTTATGGCTTCTAATCATGAAAACAAAGGAGACTATTACGTGAATCCGTGTTTATCACAATTGATAGACGAACTTGGATTCTAAAAAATGGTAGCAAGAGAAGTTGTTCTTATGAAACCAAAGCATCAATTCATTTATCCCAATGAGGATAATGAATTTGTGGTGCCCAATCATTAAAAGAAAGGAGATTATTTTGTGAATCCATATTTATCCCAATTGAAAGATGAACTTTAATTCTAAAATAGGTAGAAAATGAAGTTCTTCTTATTGAACCAAAGCATTAATATCATTTATCCCAATAAGGAGAATGTGTTTATGGTTCCTAATCATGAAAACAAAGAATATTATTACGTGAATCCATGTTTATCCTAATTGATAGATGAATTTTGATTCTAAAAAATGGTGGGAAGTAAAGTTTTTCTTATGAAACCAAAGCATCAATTCGTTTTTCCCAATGAGGAGAATGAATTTGCAGTGCCCAATCATTAAAAGAAAAGAGATTATTTTATGAATCTATGTTTATCCAAATTGAAAGATGAACTTTAATTTTAAAAATGGTAGAAAGAGAAGTTTTTCTTATGAAACCAAAGCATCAATTCCTTTATTCGAATGAGGAGAATGAATTTGTAGGGCCCAATCATGAAAACAAAGGAGATTATTATATGAATCCATGTTTATCCCAATTGAAAGACGAACTTTGATTCTAAAAAATGATGGGCAGTGAAGTTTTTCCTATGAACCAAAGCATCAATTCATTTATCCTATGAGGGGAATAAATTTATGGTGCCCAATCATTAAAAGAAAGGAGATTATTATGTAAACCCATGTTTATCCCAATTGAAAGATAAACTTTAATTCTAAAAGTGGTAGAAAGAGAAGTTTTTCTTATAAAAACAAACCATCAATACCATTTATCCCAATGAGGAGAATGTATTTATGGTGCCTAATGATGAAAAAAATGGAGATTATTATGTGAATCCTTATTTACCCTAATTGAAAAATGAACTTTGATTCTAAAAAATGGTGGCAAGTGAAGTTTTTTTTATGAAACCAAAGCATCAATTCATTTATCCCAATGAGGAGAATGAATTTATGGTGCCCAATTATTAAAAGAAAGGAGATTATTATGTGAATCCATGTTTATCCTGATTGAAAGATGAACTTTAGTTCTAAAGTTGGTAGAAAGTGAAGTTTTTCTCATGAAACCAAAGCATCAATATCATTTATCCCAATTAGGAGAATGTGTTTATGGTCCATAATGATGAAAACAAAGGAGATTATTATGTGAATCAGTGTTTATCCGAATTGATAGACGAACTTTGATTCTAAAAAATGGTGGGTAGTGAAGTTTTTCTTATGAAACCAAAGATCAATTCATTTATCCTAATAAGGGGAATGAATTTGTGGCGCCCAATGACTGAGAAAGGAGATTATTATGTAAATCTGTGTTTATCCCAATTAAAAGATGAACTTTAATTCTAAAAATGATAGAAAGAAAAGTATTTCTTATGAAACCAAAGCATCAATATCATTTATCCTAATAAAGAGAATGTGTTTATGGTTCCTAATCATGAAAACAAATGAGATTATTACGTAAATCCATGTTTATCCCAATTGATAGATGAACTTTAGTTCTAAAAAAAGGTGGGAAGTGAAGTTTTTCTTATGAAACCAAAGCATTAATATCATCTATCCCAAAGAGGATAATGTGTTTATGATTCCTAATCATGAAAACAAAGCAGATTATTACGTGAATTCGTGTTTATCCCAACTGATAGACGAACTTTGATTCCAAAAAGTGGTGGAAAGTAAAGTTTTTCTTATGAAACCAAAGCATCAATTCATTTATCTCAATGATGAGAATGAATTTGTGGTGCCCAATCATTATGAGAAAGGAGACTATTATGTGAATCAATGTTTATTCCAATTGAAAGACGAACTTTAATTTTAAAAAATGGTAGAAAGAGAAGTTGTTCTTATCAAACCAAAGCATCAATGAGGAGAATGAATTTGTGGTGCCCAATCATTAAAATAAAGGAGATTAATTTATGAATCCGTGTTTATTCCGATTAAAAGATGAACTTTAATTCTAAAATTGGTGGAAAGCGAAGTTCTTAAAGCATCCCAATAAGGAGAATGCGTTTATGGTAAAAAGTGAACTTCGTATCCCCACAAGGAGAATGTGTTTGTGTTTCCTAATCATGAAAATAAAGAAGATGATTACATGAGTCCATGTCTATCCTAATTGATAAATGAACTTTGATTCTAAAAAATAGTGGGAATTGAAGTTTTTCTTATGAAACCAAAGCATCAATTCGTGTATCCCATTGAGGAGAATGTATTTGTGGTGCTCAATCATTGAAAGAAAGGAGATTATTATGTGAATCCGTGTTTATCCTAATTGAAAGATGAACTTTAATTCTAAAAATGGTAGAAAGAGAAGTTTTTCTTATGAAACCAAAGCATCAATTGATTTATCCCAATGAAGAAAATGAATTTGTGTGTGCCTAATCATTAAAAGAAAGGATATTATTATGTGAATCCATGTTTATCCCGAATGAAAGATGAACTTTAGTACTAAAATTGGTAGAAGGAGAAGTTTTTCCTACAAAACCAACGCATCAATATCATTTATCCAGATAAGGAGAATATGTTTACGGTTCTTAATCATGAAAACAAAGGAGATTATTACGTGAATCCATGTTTATCCCAATTGATAGATGAACTTTGATTCAAAAAAATCATGGGTAGTGAAGTTTTTCTTATGAAACCAAAGCATCAATTCATGTATCCCAATGACGAGAATGAATTTGTGGTGCCAAATCATTAAAAGAAAGGGGATTATTATGTGAATCTGTGTTTATCCCAATTAAAAGACGAGCTTCAATTCTAAAAATGGTAGCAAGAGATGTTTTTCTTTTGAAAAGAATCCATCAATATCATTTATCCCAATGAGGAGAATGTATTTATGGTGCCCAATCATGAAAAAAATGGAGATTATTACTTGAATTCTTGTTTACCCTAATTGACAAACGAACTTTGATTCTAAAAAATGGTGGCAAGTGAAGTTTTTCTTATGAAACCAGAGCATCAATTCATTTATCCCAATAAGGAGAATGAATTTGTGGTGCCCAATCATTAAAAGAAACGAGATTATTATGAGAATTCATGTTTATCCCGATTGAAAGATAAACTTTAATTCTAAAATTAGTAGAAAGAGAAGTTCTTCTTACGAAACGAAAGCATCAATATCATTTATCCCAATGAGGAGAATGTGTTTATGGCTCCTAATCGTGAAAACAAAGGAGATTATTATGTGGATCTGTGTTTATCCCAATTGATAGATGAACTTTGATTCTAAAAATGGTGGGAAGTGAAGTTTCTCTTATAAAACTAAAGCATCACTTCTTTTATCCCAATAAGGAGAATGAATTTGCGGTGCCTAATCATTAAAAGAAAGGAGATTATTATGCGAATCCATCTTTATCCAAAATGAAAGATAAACTTTAATCCTAAAAATGCTGGAAAGAGAAATTTTTCTTATGAAACCAAAGCATCAATTCATTTATCCAAATGAAGAGAATGAATTTGTAGGGCCTAATCACGAAAACAAAGGAGATTATTATGTGAATCTGTGTTTATCCTTATTGAAAGATGAAATTTAATTTTAAAATTGGTAGGAAGTGAACTTCTTCTTATGAAACCAAAGCATCAATATCATTTATCCCAATAAGTAGAATGCGTTTACAGCTCTTAATCATGAAAACATAGAATCCTATAACATGAATCTGTGTTTATCCTAATTGATAGAAGAACTTTGATTCTAGAAAATGGTGGGAAGTGAATTTGTTCCTACAAAACCAAAGCATCAATTCTTTTATCCCAAAGAGGAGAATGAATTTGCAGTGCCCAATCATTAGAAGAAAGGAGATTGTTATGTGAATCCATGTTTATCCAAATTGAAAGACGAGCTTTAATTCTAAAAATGGTAGAAAGAGAAGTTTTTCTTATGAAACTAAAGCATTGATTCATTTATCCCAACGAGGAGAATGAATTTGTGATGCCCAATTAATAAAAGAAAGGAGATTATTATGTGAGTAAGTGTTTATCCCAATTGAAATACGAACTTGAATTTAAAAAAAATGGTAGAAAAAGAAGTTGTTCTTATGCAACCAAAGCATTAATTTATTTATCCCAAAGAGGAGAATGAATTTATGGTGTACAATCTTTAAAAGAAAGGACATTATTATGTGAATCTGTATTTATCCCTATTAAAAGATGAACATTAATTCCACAAATGGTAGAAATAGAAGTTTTTTTTTATGAAAGTAAAGCTTTAATATCATTTACCCCAATGAGGAAAAAGTGTTTATGGTGTGCAATCATGAAAAGAAAGTAGATTATTGTGTGAATCCATGTTTGCCCAATTCGATAGACCAACATTAATTCTAAAAATGGTAGAAAGAGAATTTTTTCTTATGAAACCAAAGCATCAATATCATTTATCCCAATAAGAAGAATGTGTTTATGGCACCTAATCATGAAAACAAAGGAGATTATTACGTGAATTTGTGTTTATCCTAATTGATAGATGAACTTTGATTCTAAAAAATGGTAGGAAGAGAAGTTCTTCTTATAAAACCAAAGCATCACTTCATTTTTTCCAATGAGGATAATGAATTTATGGTGCCCAATCAATAAAAGAAAGGAGATTATTATGTGAATTCGTATTTATACTTATTGAAAGATAAACTTTAATTCTAAAATTGGTAGAAAGAGAAGTTCTTCTTATGAAACGAAAGCATCAATATCATTTATCCCAATGAGGAAAATGTGTTTATGGTTCCTAATCGTGAAAATAAAGGAGATTATTATGTGAATCCGTGTTTATCCCAATTGATAGATGAACTTTGATTCTAAAAAATGGTGGGAAGTGAAGTTTTTCTTATAAAACCAAAGCATCAATTCTTTTATCCCAATGAGGAGAATGAATTTACGGTGCCTAATTATTAAAAGAAAGGAGATTATTATGTGAATCCATCTTTATCCAAATTGAAAGAGGAACTTTAATTCTAAAAATGCTAAAAGGAGAAGTTTTTCTTATGAAACCAAAGCATCAATTCATTTATCCAAATGAAGAGAATGAATTTGTAGGGCCTAATCATGGAAACAAAGTAGATTATTATGTGAATCCATATTTATCCTGATTGAAAGATGAACTTTAATTTTAAAATTGGTAGAATGCGAAGTTCTTCTTATGAAACCAAAGCATCAATATCATTTACCCCAATAAGGAGAATGCGTTTACAGCTCCAAATCATGAAAACACAGAATACTATTATGTGAATACGTGTTTATCCTAATTGATAGAGGAACTTTGATTCTAAAAAATGGCGGGAAGTGAATTTGTTCTTATAAAACCAAAGCATCAATTCTTTAATCCTAATGAGGAGAATGAATTTGCAGTGCCCAATCATTAAAAGAAAAGAGATTATTATGTGAATCTGTGTTTATCCAAATTGAAGGATGAACTTTAATTGTAAAAATGGTAGAAAGAGAAGTTTTCCTTATGAAACCAAAGCATTGATTCATTTATCCCAATGAGGAAAATGAATTTGTGATGCCCAATTATTAAAAGAAAGGAGATTATTATGTGAATCTGTGTTTATCCCAATTGAAAAACGAACTTTAATTTTACAAAATGGTAGAAAAAGAAGTTGTTCTTATGTAACCAAAGCATCAATTCAGTTATCCCAAAAAGGAGAATGAATTTGTGGTGCCCAGTCATTAAAAGAAAGATATTATTTTGAGAATTCATGTTTATCCCCATTGAAAGATGAACTTTAATTCCAAAAATGGTAGAAAGAGAAGTTTTTCTTATGAAACTAAAGCTTTAATAACATTTATCCCAATGAAGAAAAAGTGTTTATGGTGTGCAATCAAGAAAAGAAAGTAGATTATTGTGTAAATCCATGTTTGTTCAATTCGATGGACGAACATTAATTCTAAAAATGGTAGAAAGAGAAGTTTTTCTTATGAAACCAAAGCATCAATATCA
>JBBYHL010463379.1:0-14458 GCA_038381835.1 Adansonia madagascariensis | reverse complement strand
AAATGGGTAATTTTTTATGGAAAATGATCTAAGTAGCCTTAAATGAAAGATATTTCCAAAAGGTCTCTAATTTTTCTAAAATTGTTAAAAGGTTTCTAAATAACTTAAAAATGCTAGAAATGTATCCAAATGACCAAACAACCTAAATGGATAATTATAAGGTAAAAATGACCTAAATAACCTTAGAGTGCAAGGTTTTGCTAGAAGGTTCCTGAACTTTTTAAATTTGCAAAACAACCTCTAAATGATTTTAAATGCATGAAAGGCAATCAAATAAATTTAAAATGCATGAAAAATTTTCTAGTGAACTATGGAGGATTTGGCCAAGCATAGGAGGGCTTGGAACACTTTTTTGACTTTTGCAATTTCATCTCTATTGTTTAGTTAAATTACTAACTGGTGTAAAAATGAAATTTTGCTATTAGACCCCTATAGCATTTAGCCAAGGCATGGGAATGCCTTTTGATAGTCTTGAAAATTTTGGGAAAATTGTCAAATAATCCTTCTAGCATTCGGACAAAGCAATAAAAATTAGAAAAAAAATATTTTCATGCTTAAATATATTCGCACATGGCCTTAAAATGAAACCTAAGTTGCCTAAATGAATACACATACACCCAAAGCATACTTTTTCAACATAATTAAATAATCTAAGTCATCATGAATCAAACATACCAATGAATGTTCATGGATCAAAAAAGGATTTTAATGCGTGCATGTGTCATAGAACATGAATATGGCATAAATCACATGAAATCATCATGAAACAAGCAAAGATTACATGAATGCTCTCGATACTCAACGTTATTCTTTTAATAAAAGAATTTACAATCCAAGTGACATGTGCATAAATGCATCAAAGAATACACATTGATCATAATATGAGTTAAAATGCATGCATCACGAAACATGGGGATATTATAAATCACATGGAAATCATCATAAAAATAATAAAAAAATCACCTGAACTAATTAAAATCAAGAAAATGAAATTTTTTTTCATAAAAAAATTATTTTTCGTGGAAATTAAGACATTAAAATAATCTAGACTTTGGTCATAGTTCACTACTTGGCCTTTAAACTTGGTTTGAAAACAATAAGCTTAAATATTATCACCAAGCTCACTTTAGATGAATAGAAAAAAGAACAAAATGAAAGTTTTGTTGATGAAACTAGCTTTAAAAGCTTTGAAAATTCAATTAACTTAAAGAAAAACCTTTTAAAAAATAAAAAGCTATTAGATCACTAAGAAAGTTTTTTTTTTGTCCTCCCCCTTATAAAATGAAAGTGACATCACTTATGGCCCTCCTTGAATGACCATTTCTTTTTTTTATAATGATTTTCATTTTATTTTTTTGCTTGTTTAGTGAAAATTTATGACAACTTGTCATAAACCCATGCCTCATGTCATAATACACCATTTGAGATTAAGGTAGCTATCATGTCCTCTTTATCCAACTATAGATACCCAATTTTGGCCAGGCCTCTATGCACCCAATACTGGGCATCATTAAAGCCAAATGGGCAAGTATAAACCCATTACTTATCATCCCAAGTTTAAGTAAAATGTTTAAGAAGCCAAAGGTAAGCAAAATATGCATTTCTAATTGATTATATCAATATATGACTTTAATGTATCGATACATGGCTACCATATCACCAAATTTGAGAAACTTCGGTAAGATTGATACAAAAGGGTGATGTATTAATACATAACTTAATGTATTGATATATTTGCCCAATGTATCATTGCAAGGTTTGGCAATAGCAAAATAAAGATTTTAGACAAAATATTATCAATACTTGGATAAAAATATTGATACATTCAAGCAAAAGTACCTAATGTATTGATTCACTTCCCATGTGTATTGATATATTTGGGCAAACAAGGCTTAATATATCGATGTAATAACCATTGTATTGATACATATAGGAATTTTCTTGAATCATGACATTTTTCTCTAGCAAAAATAATGATTCAAAACACGAGTTTAGCCATATTTTTGGCTCCATAAATCACTCAAATTCATGCTGGGCCTTACCTTCGGATTGGAATAAGACATTTCCATGACAAAATATGATTTGTTCAAGGTTGAAATTGGTTTTTCTCAATCTATAGATTACTTAAAGTAGTTTGCTCCACCACTTTGGCTACTATAGCCAATAAAAATGAAGAATATTGAGCATGGTATCTTGATTTACTCTTAGATGCATCTAGATAGTCTAAATCCACCCTTATTTTATGCTTTGGTGCTTAAAACAACTTTGGCTTAGCGAAAAGAAACATATTCATAAACCATAAAACTTTTCATTTTCATTATTTTTGTAGCTTCCCTTGGTAGCTCCTAAAACCCTTTATTTTCATCCATTTTTTACTCTAAACTATCTTCTATCTTATACATAACCTTAATGCTTTTTTTTCTTTCTTCTTGTTAATCCATAGCAAGCAAAGGAAAGAAAGTGAGATAAAACTAGCAAAAAACCCATAAAAAACCAAAGAGATGCTAAAAAAATTTACAGCTTTGAATTGACAAATGAAAAGAAGGGATTTTGAAAGCTTTGAGGCATATTTTCTCCATTTTTCACTATTTCTTTCCATATTACCATCTTCTCATGTCATCCTAGTAAGCCCCTACATGAAACCATGACCCCTTTATTAGGAAACTGATATTTTTAGTTTGGTTTGGCTCAATATTATTTTGATGATGCTTTGATGGTGATTGGATGATGAAAAGTCTCTATTTTCTTTTTATAAGTTAAAAAGTCTTATTTTTATTTTCCATGATGTTTTGCTTCATTTTTCATGTTTCATCCATGCTAATATATGCTAATAAAATATGTTTTGATAATATCCACTATTGACACCCTATTTTATCTGAGCCATCATCCAACGTATCAAAGGTTATTATTTTGGGCATCTTTGGACTCATACGGATGAGCATGGTTAATTTCCCATTATTTTTTACCAAAGTAAGGTATCAAGGAGCCCAAGGTACGTTCAAGTCACATTGGTGCTAGGCATTAATACCAAGTTTTAACCTTACTAAAAGTTCAAATTTCCACATGTAGTATCGATACAAAAAGTTTTGGTATCGATGGCTAAGGTGTAGAATCGATACTTAGCATGTTTGTATCAGTATCGGCCTTAGTAGTAGTTAAAATTGTGATTTTAGCCATATGTCTTGATACGCAAGCAAAAGTATCAGCACAAGCCTTTATGGTATCGATAAGGTCTTTAAGTCTCGAGATTAGAAACATTTTTTGTTCTTAGTAGTGATACGTACTTCATTATATCGATATTCATGGGCAAAAGTTACCTTATGTATCGATAAAAATATTTTGTATCAATACATTAAGGATTTTTGACTAGTTCAAGTCATCTTTTAGCCTTTGCACCATTAATCTAAAAATCTAACTTAAACACATTCTTATAATAAAAATCATTAAACCAGGGCTCAATTTTAGACTTATGATTAGGTTTTAACAAATTTTGAGGCCTAAATCACTTAAAAATAAGACATTTTCATGAAATATATGGTTTGTTAGAGGGCATATTTGGCTTTTCTCTAGTTGCAGACTACTAGAACTGCTCTGCTCTACCACTTTACTGCTGGTGGCCAATGAAATTTCAGTCAATTGAGCATAGTGCCTAGGGCAGTGATAAGGTATATGGGGAAAGACCAAAAATTCCCTTACTTTGGTTCCAAAATGCATTGGCTGAACCTTGGACTATAAAAAAGCCAATTTTGACTCAGCAAAAGAATAAGCTCTCTCTACACACACTGTTACATTGAAAAACATTTTCCTTTCTTCCAATAGCTCTCTCTAGTGCCCTCTAAAAACTCTCCAAAACCTTCATTTCTTAGCTTTTTTGATCACTAAACTCCTCTCTTTCCATACTTAACCAAAAAGCTTTCTTTTTTCATCCTTTCTTTACTAATCAATAGTAAGGAAAGGGAAGAAACTAACTTAGAGTTACTGCTCTAAGTAAAGCTAAAAGTTCAAAGCTTTTGTGTATATATATTTTCTCTACCTTATTTATTCTCTCTTTTAGCGTTTGCATCATTCTAGTAAGTTATTTATGTCCCTATGTCCATCTTAAGACTCTCATGCATTATTATGGCCTTGGATGTGGTAATGTTAGGCTTTGATGATCTTTTGATGTTTTAGTGTTACTTGGATAACCAAATATGCCATATTTTATTTTCACCATTAAAACAGCCCTTGCCCATTCATCTTTGTCATGTTTTATTCGCTTTCACATACTCAACACAAGCTTAAATCTTCACCCTAACATGTTTTGAACATGTTCATGTGTTTTCTTGCATTATGATAAGTTTTATAAAATAAAAATGCTGTCTTAAAAATTCTAGCATGCTTTCTTTTGGTTAAACATGTTCATACTATCATCCATGGCTTGATTCTTGATATCATTTAGGGGTTAACCTTCTCATGCATATTAATTGTCATCACTTTGCATTTTGGTCACCCTTTCCATGTTAAAATATCATATTTTGTGTTCAAATGTGTTGTCCATGTTCATCTTTATGTAGTTACATCTTGTTCATAATATTTTTGCGAAAAATACTTACTTGTTTACTATAAAAATTTGGTTTTCAACCTAAACCCCAAAGTTAATTTCATGTTACCCTAAATAAATAAAGAATAACATAGATTTAATGTTTTCACAAAATTGACCCTCCAATCTTGGGAATAAATCAAGTTTTCTAGGTTTGGATTCACAATTAAATAAACTCCAAAATGCTATTTTTAAAAGAAAAATACCCTTTTTTATAAGAAAAACCTTAATCTTGAGTCTAGCCCCATTATTTTTGGCCTGGTCAATGAGTTGTTTCATTATCCTAAACTATTCTAAGATTGTGAAATGAATTCACGATGCCCATGTTACCCTTTCCTTTTTGTCACTGACGTTTGGACATCCATAGCTCGAATTTAATCTTAAAAAACCCAAAAATACCAAAAACTCCCCTGTTTTTGCTTTAGTAGTACTATGCCCACCACTTAAAAAAATTATTTTGAGACCAAACACATTTGTTTTGGAATTTTTTGGTATTTTTTCTTAAAAGAACATTGAATTACCTTTCTAAGAATCTCTCATTTGCACCTAAACCATTTCGGATAGGAGAATTATGATTTTTTAAACCCTTACTGTCTGAAACCCCATAAACCAGTGAAATGCATTCTATTTGGGCCATTTTGGCCCACCAAATTATTTTTGAAATTTTTAAATATTTTTTCTAGAAACTTTATGAAATTCCTTTCTAGAAAGGTATCGTTTGTGATTTAACAATACTGAATGAGTTTGAGATAATTTTTTAAAGTCCATTATGCCATTTTTCCTTGCACCTACTGCCAATGTCGAAACATGCCTAAATTTAAAAATTAATTTTGCCTAGAAAGTAATTTTTTAAGGTTTTTAAAATATTTTTATATTAATCCTTATCAAGTTGCCTTTCCAACAATATCTTGTTCACCCTATAAACCTTCAGATAAACCCAAAATAATTTTGGGAAGAGAGAAAATGTGATGCTATCCCTTATTTTTTGGAATTAAAAATTAACCCAATTTCCCAAATCACCTTATTCAAGACATTCGGTCTCTTGGAGTGCATCCGATTGACTCCTCATGGAGTCACATGCTACAACACAAGCCTATTGACTCAAATCAAAGCTATAAGAAAAAGATAATTTTACTCAAATTCTCAGTTTTTATTTTTAAAATACCATTTTCACCTAAAATATTGTTTTCCCTATCAAAATTTTCATCAATGAGGGTATTTAACCCTACTTTTCAAAGAGATACTCCAACTTTGCTTTTCACCTAAATCTAAATTTTTTTATCTCCTGAAACTTCTCGAGTCTTTTAACTAAAACCTTCTTTTGAACACATCAAAAATTTTCATCAATGGGGATGCTTCAACCCCACCTCTCTAAGGGGATAGTTTAACCTCCCTTTTTAAATTTCACTCGAAATCTAAATTCTTTCTCTTGGACATCCCTAGTTTAACTGATCAAAAACTCCTATTCTACCCCTCAAATTACCACAAAATCCAAGTACGCCTCAAAATTGTCATTCCAATTATTCCTTAATAATTAAAGACAATTAAGGGGTACATTTTGATTATCCCTCATTTTTTTTGTGTTTATTCTTATGCAATGTTATTATTTTTTTGTCTTACTATCACATTTCCCTTTGTATTGACCATCGTGCATTCATATTTTAAAAATTATTTTCAAGAATTACAAGACAATGTTTTGTGCTGGTATCTCTCTAGTACTTACATGAAATATTTGAATTTTCAAAATTTACTTCAAAAATTACTTTTATAAAAAATTCTTATGTTCCCTACACCTCCGAGGTACATAGGTGATCTAAATTTTCTTTCAAAACCCAGATCTATACTTTTCACAAAATTCATGCATAAAAGGGGATTATATCATAATAATGATAAGTGGAACTGATTAAACTAAAACCAAAGTGAGACATGGTTAGCGGGTATCGATTTCGAGCATCGTGGGTTCTAATGCTTCCCTTGCATAATCAAGTTTTGAACCCAATTGATGAATCTTTGGACATTATAGACCTTAAAATTAACTCGAAATATTATTTTTTAATAGGCATCTAATCCTGCCTAGACAAAATGATTGGTGGTGAGTCTAAATTCATAGCTATTTTGTGGTAGTTTTTTTAGGCTAGTTGGATAAGTGATTCACTCGACGGTCTTTCTTACATTCATATTACTATGCCTAATTTAGATCTCGATCAAGAGATAACTCAAAGGCTCCAACCAATATAACCACACCATATATTTTTTTACGTTATGCGTGCTCCCTTAAAATTAGCGAAAGGGATATGTAGTGATATCCATGGTTGTTGTTTGTATTTAATTCATATATTACTTGCTTAATATTCTTGATGATGCCATTTTTCATGCTGTCGATGTTCAATTTTTTTACATGATTTAGTTCATTATATGTTGGTAAAAATGCCTCCTTTATGTACTTTGTTGGTGCTAAAATTTGTTTCGCAAAAACTCCCAAAGTTAAGCTAACATTTGTCCTAATTAATGGGATTCAAAGTTAGCCTAATGTTTTCCACCATATTGACACTTCAATATTGGAGAAAAGTCAAGCATTTATGTTTGGATTCAGGGCCTAACTAGGTAAAATAAAGTCTATTTTATACCCCAAAAACCCTTATTTTACCAAATTTTTGATTAAATGCCATGTGTTGAGCCTGTGTTGTGACTTAAATGGCATAAATATCGAATCTTTCACTTGCACACATTACTCTGGGACTTCAAATGGATCAAATATTCCAATACCATAGAACTATCAGATGGACATTCGGCTGTTTGAAGCCATAATATGAGTTTAGGGTAACCAAACATGTAAGATAGCTTTATTTTAGCATTGGTAATATTGTAACCTTAACTTGAAAATTTATTTTTATATCCTTAAAAATTTTTTAAACCTTTTTGTTTTTATCCTTTAAAGGCCATTGAATTACCTTTCCAATGGTAACTCGTTTGCCCTTGGATGTGCTTTAATAAGGGAGTTAAGATTTTTCGTACCTTCACTATTTAGAACCCCTAGAATTAGTAATTAGCATTCTATTTAGGCCATTTTAGCCCACAAGATGATTATTTTTTAAATATTTTTTTCCTAAAAGCTACATGAAATTCCTTTTTTAAAAGGGTATCTTTTGTGATTTAACATTTTTGAATGAGTCTAAGATTATTTTTCAAAGTTTGATGCACCTTCTCCCTTACACATGTTGTTAGTGCTTAACCTAGTTTGATTTAAAAAATTATTTTCTCCTAGAAAATGATTTTTTGAGATTTTTTTATTATTTTATATTAATCTTCATCAAGTTAAATTTTTAATAGTAACTTGTTTGTCACCTAAACCTTTGAATGAGCCTAGAATAAATTCAAGAAAGTGAATAGCACGTAGCTATCCCATATTCTTATCATTAGCAAAATTAATCAATTTTCCTGAATCACTTTCTCAAGGTATTCATCAAAATGAGTTTGGCTCTCACTCTAATGAATTTGGAGTCACATACAGTCCCACTAGGCTCGAATCAAGGCCCAAACACTTTTAAAAAATTAATTTAATCCTTTTATTTATATTATCATTTAATTCTAAAGTCCCCTGTTCATCAAAAATACCAAAAAGTTATTTCATTTTCCAAAAATTATTCAATTTTTTTATCCACATCGATTTTTTTACCCTAAATTTTAAAATCTTACCAAAAATTTAATTTTCTCTCTCCTGTTACACTGGATTTTTCAACCAAAACTTTGGCTTTCATGCCTTAAGTAACCAACGTGTTGAAACATATCTCGAAGGTGTCGACTCAGTTATTTATAGGTAACCAATGACAACTACAAGATATATCTTGACTAACATTTATTTTTATGCTTTGTGTATTTTATTTTTATACAATTTTTATCATATTTTTGCTTATGTTTTAATAACACATTTCCCTTCTTAGTGAAAACTTTTAAATTCACATTTTTAACTAAATCTTTCAAAATTATTGAGGCTCGGTATCGCTCTAGTGCTCAGCATGGAACACCTTATTCAAAATATATGAACTTATGTTTTGCCACTCTTTCGAGTTACATAATGGTATTTAAATTTTTCTTATGAAAATTGGATTTATTATTTTTAAAATTCATGCATTATAAAAAAGGGATTATACTCATATAATGACGAATTAAAAACTAAGAAAACCTAGACCAAAATATTATATGGCTAGATGGTATAGATTTAAGGCGTTATAAGAGTGCTAATCCTTCCCCACTCGTAACTAACTCCCAAACCCTCCTATCGAACTCTAGAATACATAAACCATAAAATTGAATCTTCAAGTTTCCTTACTTGATATATCAATTTTAATAGGTGTCTGGTCATAACTAGCCCAATGATCGATGGCAACTCCAAGTTTTTGACCATTTCAAGATGGCCTTCAAAGGTTAGTCGAATGGACTATTAATTCGTCGACCTTCTTTATCCCAAATAATGACAAATTCTCCCTTCTCACCCATCACTCCATAACATCCTAATCGAGGAACATATTCAATTTGAGCATAATTTTAGTGATCAGGGGTACATTAATATTTTAGACTTATTTGAAATGAAACCAAATTGGTTGGGAGAAAAATTTAATTTCAACCAAGTTGGTACTCATGTAACAATTTGGAGATAGTTGAACTTAAACTACTTTGGTTAGAATAAAAGTTTGATTTGAACCAAATTAGTCCAACTAAAAATGGAAATGTGTTGGAGGTAAGTCCATCAAAATTGTGTGACTTAAGCTAATAAAATAAAAATTAAATTAAGTTTTTTAAGATAAGTATACTTTCTTTTGAAACTGAGCTTTTAGGATAAGTTTCATACTTTCTATGAAAACCGAGTCATTTTTAGGACAAGTGTTTTACTTTCTATCGAAATGTAATCATTTTTAGGATTAGTTTTGTACTTTCTATTAAAATTAAGTTTTTTTTAGGATCATTTTTTTACTGCTCGTTGAAACTGAGTTTTAGGATTTGTTTTGTACTTTCTATGGAAATCAAGCTTTTAAAACTGGTTTTGCACTTTTAATCTAAATTGAGTCTTTTTGGGTTAGTTTTATACTTTTCATCAAAATCAACATATACTGAGCCTTTAAGTTCATGTGGGTATTTACATGTCAATACATGTCCTTCAGAGTCAATTATGTGGTACTATGTTAAAAATCGAGCATATATGTTTATTAATTATAATATACAATTTTAATAAAATTTAAGGCAAAATTCCTGAGTTATAATAGTGCATGATGTATTCCAGTATATAGAAGATCTCTCATTGATTATTTTAAACAAAGGAATACACTTTTTAATTGAGTAATTAGGAATTTTTGAATTTTTTCAAAAAATAAAACTTTTATGTTCCTCTAGGTTTTCTAAAGGGAAGCAAAAAATATTTTAATTTTCAAATCAATTCAAATCCTATTTACTTTTAACTGGAATAATTTATGTTAAGTTCAGATAACACATAATTAATATGTATAGATTTGGTATCGTAGAGAAGACATGTCTCATTTTGTGCGTAACAACTCTCGCAAACCCTTTTTCATGTTATCTCTAGTTCATACACAAATCTTAGAGTTTGCTTTCAAGGGTTTTGTAATCCTCCAAAAATGAACTTTAGTAGATGACCAATCTCACCTAACCAAAATATCTTGGCAGTGGCTCTAAGTTAATTGGTTGTTTCATGATGGCTATTTAGGGTGAAGTAAGATAAATGATTCATTTTGACAATTAAATCCTATCCTAAAAAATAAAAAAAATTATTTTTCTTAGTCTAACATGTTGGATCCATGTTCGACATGTTATGACAACAAATAATAAAATTATTTGATAAATATCTAGAACCACTGTAATTTGTTCCCAGAAGCAAATAATACCAATGCTATTAAAGTTCAAATTAAATCCTAGGTTAAAAAGAACAATAACAGAAACCAAATTCTATCAAATGTTAGGAGTAAACAACATATCATTTAGGAGAAGGGTTGGCCACCACACATACATAATCTGCGTGTACCAATTCCTTTACTTCAATTCTTAAGTTATTTCTAATATAAATCCACTTTGTCCCTAGTGGAAAGTAATAGAAATCCACAAACACATTGTCCCAAGCTAGATGTTCTATGGCTCATGATTTAACAATCTATAAAATATAAGATTCAATTAATAAAATAACACTAAACCTAATGTTTGTAAGTAGAACCAATGAAATTGGACATAGGGGCATACAATCAATAATGCAAACTTATCACTACATCGTACTGATATAAGGTTTTCGTTCATTTTAGTGGCGTGACTGACATCATGAAATCACTAATTAGATGAAGTTGATGGTTTATATAAAGCCTTGCAAAATAAATATAAAAAGTTATAATTATGGATCCTTATGCATTAAAGCCATGTTTTTAAATTTTTTCCTAGTCATCTATTACCAAGATAAGGCATTGGCAATGCTTAATGACTAGCACATGTTATAGGTTAAAGTATAAGGGATAATGGCATAGAGGTGCTTGTTTTATGGAAACAAGTTCACTGGACATGGCCTTATGAGAACTCCATTTGGTATTAGTCAATCAAATGCCAATAGAAATGTTCTCACATGTCTTGTGTAATTAATCTTTAGATTTGTGATAAACAAGTCATTTTGGATGGGATGTGTCACACTTGGATTTCATCTAAATAAGTCCACAAGGACTAATGCCCATAGTGGGGTTATTTTGGGTATGGCATGAACAATACAAAGGTGGATGATTGATCTAAAGAAGATTCATTTCTCCTAGTGACATTAGAGATATATCTTATTTGTTATTGGCTATGGTTACAATGAATAAAGTCTTTGGCCAAAGCATAATGAATTTAGGAGAAATTGTTTCTCTAAATTTATATCATTAATCACGAGCTATAGAAACTAGTATGGATTGAAGCATGAGTAGATACTAGACCATGCTTATGCTCATTTTTGGGATATTTGGTGAAAATACTGAATTACTTTGATAAGCTAGTTAGTGAAAGGTTTCAATGAGGTCACATTGACTTTTCAACAATGTCTAATTATAGACATGTTATTAGGGTCATCTTAATCATGATCTTGGCTGAATGATCTTCCCTAATAGTTTTACTTACGTGTGAAATTTAATTGAGAATTAAAATTTTTGAAAGTAAATCTAGGGATAGCTGAAACCTTAGCTAGTTAAATCTTTATTTCGAACGAAGACCAATTAGATATTGACTAGGCTTGGCCTAAATTAACAACCCCAAATTATTGTTGGAGTAGGCCAAGATACTAATTAGTTAGTAGCCTAGCCCAATCTTGGTTAGTATGAGTAAAATTCTTAGGAAAGTTTAATCTTGATTAACATTATATTGTTGTGCCAGCTATATAGCAGTTAGAACCTATTTTTTCCTTTGTTGGTTACTGGAAATTTGATTTCTAAAAAAGCTAAGAAAAAACCTAAGTTTTAGCAAAAAAAAATGAACCTTATCTACACCTAGTTTTTGTGAGTTCTTTCATTATGCCTTTTTGTTCATTTTTTGTAATTAAGAATAGTTTTTGATTCCTTAAAAGTGAAAACCCAGCACCTTTACATTTTCTTTAAGGCCAAGATCTTTAAGCTAGCACTTGAGAAATCCTAGATCTTAAGAAGATTATAAGCACCATTCGTATGGATCACCATTGGAGGTCTCTAGTGATCATGAAGAGGACTTGAAGTTTCAAACCTTATGTTTATTTTATTGCGGGATTTTAACCTTCAAAGTTATGAGTCTTTGGGGAGGTATTATCTTAGTTAGCTTTATTAGCTTTGAATTGATCTCAATTTTGATATACCAATAACTTAAGCTTAATTAGCTTACGTTTAAATAATTTCAACTTAGTATTTTTCCTTGAATTAATTTAAAAATATTTTGAAAAATAGTAAAACATTTTTAACTCCTAAGTTTTCTAAAAAACGGTATTAAATAAGTTAAAGTCATTTTTTAGCCAACTTTATACAAGTTGTTTTGATAAATGTATCGATACAACATAAGCATGTCTCAACATGTATGATTGGCAGCACCTATGGTTTTTTGAGACCCCTAAATGTATCAATACAAATATGAATGTATCGATAACTGTTAAATTTTGTACTGATACAAGCTTTAATGTTTCGATACTTTGCTTTTGCATCATTAGATTTTAAGGGTTCTCAAATGAATGTATTGATACCTATGTAATTGTATTGTTCATACACACAACATTGAAGGGAAAGAAGCATACAATAGCTCTTCACCTACCAAATTAATGCCCAATATCCATAATTCATACTAGAGCTATAAATAAAGGCTCACAACACTTTAAGCGTCAAGAGATACCAAAGATTGATCAAGAAATCGATAAGCAAAGCTAGAATTCTTCAAGTTCGTATTTTTGCTTCTCTTGTACACACTGTGTTTATCATTTTTACTTGTATCTCTTCTTTATTGTGCTTAAACTCTTGCAAACACTTACTTATTATAAGATTTAATTAGTTTGCACTTTTTTATATGATAAAGGGGTTTGTTTAAGATTGAAAGAGTTACTTAAGAATTTGGGCAGAATTCTTAAAAGGATTTAAAAGGTTCTATTCAAGCCTCAAAAGAGAGTGATTCTAGGGTTACACTTTAACCTCAAAGGTAAATTTTCGCTAATGGATTGTGTAAATCACCTTGGCAAGGAAATGCCAAGAAGAAAGGATGTAGGCTACGAGTTTAAGGACCAAACCTATATATATCACGTGTTTAATTTTCCTTCTTTTAACCTATTTTTATCTTTATTTCTTCTCAATTGTTAATTAAAGTTCATATTATGATTAAATTTTTTAAAAAAGCAATTCATCCTCTCTTTGTTTATCCTTTATTTTGAGCTGACAATCTTTATCTTAAAGTTTTCTTAGTCATATAAAGTTCTTGAAATCACATGTAAATCACGGACTAAAAATCCTGAAGGAATCTAACTTGTAATCTTGTTATATTTTTCATTGCATATTATGATCTTATAATTATTGTAATTTTGTATTTAATTTAATGAATAAATCCTTTTTCATATTGTCAGATCTAGAATGCAAGATTCCCTTCAATGTCATACTATTTAAATAATTCGTAATATTTAAAAAATGCTTTAAAGGTCTAAATCTTCTTTGGCTCATTGCATTCATGAGCAAAGTACCCATTTTACCGTAGCTAAAGCACTTAACGTAGACCTGTTCTTCTTTTTATAAGTCTTGGGAGTCTTTTTTTCTCTCTGGAAATCACTTTTCAGCTTCTTAAATACCTTTCTTTCGTATCATCATATGGTTTACATTTAAAGCTTAGAGATTCCTTGGAACTTGTTTTAAACTTATATACATCCACGTTAAGCCTTAATACCTTAATTTGATCTTCCTCAAGTTGCAAGTGTCTTGAAGCATCCTTAAAAGTCTTAGTGCTTTCATTATGTGTAAAAAGCACTTTTATATGCTACCAACTGTTAGGTAAGGATTAAATGATAGTTTGAACCTATTGTTCATTAGTAAAAGCATGACTAACCTCTTTTGACTTACTAGTTATGTTTGACATCTACCTTACAAGCTATAATTTTTTTTTTTTGTAATTACAACGTTTCTTATAGGTGACAAACTTAATTATGAGTTACCTTTGTTAGGGATCCCCTAAAGATGAAAGACATTACGATGTATTTCATTAGCTTTTGAACTGATTATTCATATAGATATATAATTTACATGTTAAAGTAAATATAAGCAAATATGGTTCATTAACTACTTGTCTTTATACCATTAGAATGTTGCATAAAATAAACTTTATATGCGAAAAGACAACATTCTAAATTAGGTCATCTAAATGTATAGT
>JBBYHL010463358.1:0-10599 GCA_038381835.1 Adansonia madagascariensis | reverse complement strand
TCTCAAAATAAAAATAAGGTAACATCCCAGAGCAGATGAAATTCTTAGAATTTGACAATGTTGTTAGAGGGAATATCAACAACTATTTTTCATAATAGAATACCCTTTTAAAAAAGGAGTGAAATGGAAATTTTTAATTGAAAAATAGTTCTATGTTCTCTAGGTTGTGGGAGAGTACAGGAAAATTTTTTGAGATTTAAATAAATAGTACAATATAGATATCATATTTATTCATAAATAGCTTACAATCTTGTAAATATTATATTATGTAAGCAACAAGGAATGACGTTAAGTATAGGATACCTATGATGTAACTTGCGCAGATACCCTATCTCTTTTTGGACTTTTTTGAAATGAAACTCAATTATCCAAAAAAAAAAAAAGCAAAAAACACAAATAGAGACAACTATGGTTGGTGTAAACATTATTGATTTCATGTAGAAAGATTAGAAGTAAGAAATGTGAGAAAAGAAACACAAATAATAATTAAATGGGCAACATATAACTACATATATGGAAAATGGAACTAATACATTAGTATTAATAATCCTATCGGAAATGAATTTTAAATAGATGAATGAAATAATGAATTATTATTAAATCTTAAATGTAGAACGATGAGAGATTTTCAATGCTATAAATTTATTTTTTAACTAAAGAACTGCAAAGAGATGATTGTAGTTATATATTTTGAAAGAAAACTTAATTGTTACATTATCTTATTTATTTGGAGAAAAGGTTAAAAAATAAATTAAAAGAAACTTTTAAAGATAAAGAGGAATCAATTTATACTAGTGTAAAATGACATTTGTTTTACATACTTTGTAACTTTTTATATGACTAATATTTTAGAAAACTAACTATTCGATTTAGCAATATAATTGTGCTCATCTTGCACGTAAGAATTTAAATTGATCCAATATTTCTATTCTCTTGATTGAAAATATTATCTTTTTCAATATATATTTAATGGTCAAAAGTTTTTCACATAAGAAAATAATTATACATTTTTAATTCTCTCAAAACTCGATGTACAAGATTTATGTGAATAGAACATGAAGTACAACTGTCAAATAAACGAATATTAATCATATAAAAAATTTATGAAGGTGTGTAAAACTTATTTAGTTTTACACCAATGTAAGTGGATCCATTATTTTTAATGATATTAGAATAATCTCATATGATGTTATGACTTATGGTTGAAGGGAATCTTGTATTCTGAATCTGAAAAATTTAAAAAGAATTTATACATAAAATAAATCAAGAATTTACAAGAAATCACAAACATAACAAAAAAACATCAAATTACAATCAGATTCCTTTAAAATCTTCAAACTATGTTTACATGTGATTACAAAAATTTTTCCAGGAATTAAAACTTTAAGAAACGAAATCATACCTCCTTAAAGACTAGTAACTTTGAATGAAATATCATACCTCCTTTTCGAGATAACAAGCATTCCCAGTGCGACAACTCCAATGATAATCCACATGTATGGCAACGGGAACCTTCTTAATGTCCCAGGTTTCTCTAATGTTAACTAAAAGATCTTGAGACCTTAAACAAAAGTTTCTTTGTGGGATTTTCACTCTCAAAGAAATCAAGAATGTTTGTTGATTACTAACAAACAAAAAAACAAGAATGGAGGAAAGCTAAGAAAGAGATGGCACAACTTTCTTTTAAGGTTTCTTTCATTTTGGTTGTCTAGGGTTTTTTCAATATCTTCATAGCCAAATTCACTTAATGTTATCTTATATAGAACAATATAAAGTTAGGCTTAAAGGAATAAACAAGCCCACTAATCTTGAAAGTGGCATATTTTTTCAATGAAAATAGCATTATGGCTATTGGATTACATAAGCATGATGTTTTCTTGCTATACTCCATACTAATGACTAATGGTTGGTGAACTTTGTAACCATGGATTGGTCTTAAATTGATAAAGGGTGCAATGATAGTCATGATTTAATGTTACTTAGTTTTGTTAAGAGAAGTCTTATTTTAGACGTCAAATCTTAGATTATAAGTTTTTTCAAATTGTGGCCACATTATTATTAGCCCAAGAGTCATTTTTTAAATAATTGTTTTTCAAAATTAAAATTACATAATTGATTTTGCCCAAGTGGGAGAATTTTAGAATTATATAATAATTCTTATGGGCTATAATCAGTTGTGGTTTTGTTTCACCGAAACAGACTAATGTATGATCCATATGGGGATGCATTTAAACCTACTTATTAATTTAGGTGATCCTTTTAATATGGGCTCAAACAACTGTAATATTGATTAATGTGCACTGTAGACACTTAATTTCATCTAGACCTTCTCCCAAACATTTTAAAAGTGCCCAAAGTTAAAAACCAAGCACTTAACCTAGCAGGGATCGATCCCTTGCCTTTTAATGACCAAATTCTCAAAGGAGATATTTAATTAAGAAAAAAATGACCAAATTTAATTAAGAATACAATTTTCTTACATGATTAACATTTATTCTAATCACATTCTAACAAATCTTACTCTAAGTAGGATTAATAATTTAAATTAAATATATTTTTTAATTAAACAATTTAATTGAATTTTAATTCCATGCTTATTACATTATCCAATTCTTATCTTAAACAATTTGAGAAAATTAATACAATTGGATAATTAGTTGTTTGATGATAAGTAAAAGTTTTAATGGAACACAACCTCTCAAGAAGTCTTAATTCAACTAGGAGTCTACTTCATGCATGGCTATCTTAGCCATCCTAGTCCAACTCAAACATTATCATCTTTCTTCCATTAAATCTCTAAAATACAAAAATTTTTCAGCAATTATTTGTGCAATGGATGCTGTATCAAGGTCTTAAAAAGAGAGATAACAGTGTCATAGGCCTTAAGCACACCTAGTGCACCTGTTATGGCCCAGAATTGAAATATTTTCAACTTTGATTTTAACCAATTTTTTTGGCAAGTATTATGAACTTTTCATGAAATTTCAAGATAGAAAAACAAGGAAAAGTTGCACTAATAGTTACTGAAAATTTTACACTATCAAAACACTGAAACAGAACCATTTTAGCAATAGTCAACACCAAAATGTTGATAGATGACTCAAATATTAATTTAATTAGAAAACACATATTTTAAACTAATCAACACTAATAATAAACATGGATTAACATGCTAGAAAATTAAAAATTAAAAAGTAATAGTTTCTTTAATTTTTAATTCAAGAAATGATCAAAACAACATCGAAACAACCCAAAAACCTTAAGACATGTGAGGACTTTAATTGAATTAATTGAAACAATTTTAACTAATTATCCAGATTTAAAACAAGATTTAAAAAATTAGATGCTATCTAGATTTAAAAAATTAAAGGAAAATAATTTTTTAAAATTTTACCAAAATTGAAAAATCACTAAATCAACACAAAACTCAATCAAATTGATTGTCACCAAAAATTGACATGCTACACCACATGTAGTCTACAAACCTTAGGCTCTAATACTGCTGAAGGGGAGAATCCAGGCTTATATATATATATCAATTTAGGCATAAAAATTAATCAAAATTAAATGTACACTGCAGAATTAAACAAATAAAAACTTGAATTTTCTCAAGATCTTAGGAAGAAATGTGCATGTGATCGTATAGCAATTCTAAAACATATATTTGTTAGAAATAATATCTTTCTAGATACTTGTAACTTTAGGAATGTCGATCCCTACACGAACGCACCATGGGTTGATTACTACGATATCTTCTTGAGGCCAATAGCAGTCCAAGAATTCTACCTCTAACGGTGATTCACATAGATGTCTATTGGAGCATTCATGAGGTCTAATGGTTCTCTAGTGCTAGCTAGAAAGGCTTCTCAAGCCTTAATTATAGTTAATAATTTTAGATCTGAAGTGATCTAGGAATAATTCCCAAGCCTATTGCGCTAAAAAGGATAAAAACAAATCTATAGGAAAATAGCTGTTTCTCAGAGATACAGGCAAATGAATCTAAAATTCCAATTTTTAATTTTAGTTGATTCTTTTAGGATAAAAACTGATTTTTCATCTTTTGTTGTGATCAAAAATACTTTCTAATCACCTAGGATGCATATATGCACAATCAGGCTTAAAAAAACAAAGATTTTGAGGTTTGGCCAATTTCATAACTTTTGTGAAAATTAGTCTTTGAATGCTAGAAAATTATTTTTGTAATTCCATTGTGTCAAAAACGATTCAAGAACACTAAGAAAATCTATAAAAATGCAAAGATAGCTTAAGCAGGCATAGGTGTTGTGCCAAACCCCTTAGGAAGTCTAAAGGATTGTGCTTAAGGTTTATTTTTCTAATACTTCTTATCAACCAAAAAGCCTTAATAATGTATTTAAATACACCCTTGGCTAGGTTAAGTTTGACTATTAGGTCAACTAAGCCCATTACTAACATACCTAGAAGGTGGTTTTACTTTGAAGTGTTTTCTAGAGCTTAATTAAAACTATTTTAATTCACTTGTCCAAGATTGGGACTAAATAGTAACTCATTAATATTTTGGTCCAATAGCATACCAAGGACGGCTATTCCATGCACGAAACCTATTAGTAAGCCCAACTTGGAGTAGTTCATAACTAAACTCTCTGGACTTGATAATTAGGATTTTTAGCCCAACCCCTAAATTTAAATGTTAAATAATTTAGTTTACAAAGAAATTTTCTAACCTGAGTAAAACAATTTTACTTCATGTAAATAATATTAAATAATTAATTGAATAATTATCATATAATTATTTAATTTTCTCAATATAATTTTTGGCTTTATTTAATAATATCCCTAAAACCATGTCTACAAATAGACATTATCTTAATAAGACATTTTATATTTATTGTCATATTTAGACATCTCTAACTAGATTTCATAAACCTAAGTTATGTCTTAAATTATTATTAATTGAACTTATTCAATTAAGTCCTCTTCATTATACCTTTTATTTAATTAAGTCATACTTAATTAAATCCTAGGTTTAATCCAATAGATCATCTTATTGTGTGTGACCCATTAGGCTTCCATCATAACAGTAATAAATATAATTACCCAAGTAAGTGGATTTATATTTATAGACCAAGATTAACCCCTAGCAAGGCATTACGGCCACCAAGTATGCAGGAAAATCAATATAACCTCTTTAAGAAGCCTTTCAGTAATCAGCCTCTCAGTGTACTTCGGTTATTTCACCAGATATCCTGAAAAGACTATGAGTATGGTGGAGTGTCTACTCATGTATCAATCCATATTAATTCCTGCAACTTTTGGTTAACCTTACGAATTCAGATAAACAATTTCTCCTAAATCCGTCATGAGTTGGCAAACAACTTTATCAAGTTAACCAAAGCCAAGGACATATGGGATATGTCTCCAATGTCATTCAGAGTGATGAATCCTTTCTAGATCACTCATTCGTCCACCATATGATTCATGTCATACCTAACATACCCTACCTTAACTATCTATCCATTCTGGACCCATTTTAAATAAATTAAAGTATGACACTCCTCATGACCTAGTATCATAAGTTTTAAGACTAATATACATGATTGGCACAGTAAACCATATTCCATAGACACTTGAGTGACTTAGACCAAAAGAGTTCTCATATGAACCATGTTCAATGAACTTGTTTCCTTAAAACAAGCACCAATATGCTATCTCCAATTATCTCTATACTTAAACTTCTATGAAATCAAAAAGTTGCATGCATCAACTGCATGAAGGCTTAACATATGCTAGTCTTTGTGCATCATCAATGCCTTGTCTTGACAATACGATGACTAGGAACATTTTTAGAAATGTGACTTTGATACAGAAGGATCTCATTGTCTTAACTCGTTACAAACTTTACAAAACTATTATGTTTTTTGGGCTTTATCCAATTAGTGTTTGCATGATTATCAATCACTCCACTAACATAAAGGAAAACCTTGAATAACTAACATCAGTTATTGGTTTACATTATTAACTATTATATACGTCATCCAATCTGATCGGCTCTAGGGAATATACTAATAAAGAAAAAAGAGAAAGATTTAGCTAGGGGACCTCCCTTTTAGTCGAATATTCTCTCTTATAAATAAGAGAGGCCTTCCCTTTTTATGGATCTTTTTTTTAGAAACTAAATTGAGAAAAAAAGCTTTCAAAATTTTTGTAAGGTATTTTCTAATAATTTTTTTGATTCATTTTTCTCCGTACTACTTCATCTTTTCTTTGCTTTTCAATTTTCTCTCTCTTTTACTCATGGGAGGATGATGATCCTAAGCTTGCTTAGGTGAATGTTTGTGCCAAAAGTTTTACCAGTAAGTTTAAAGATTAAACTATGAGCAATGATTAATGACTTTTTTTATTTTCTCTTTACTATTGAGTTTAGATTTACATGAAATAAAAATTGTCCAGAAAAATGATTTTTGATTAAGTTCATTTAATTTGTAGTTTGTTGATTCTTAAAAATTTATGCTATTATTTTATGTCATTCATGTTTTTGTTTCACATCTTGTATGCATGTATTTAACATCATTTTATACTATATAGTCATTATTTTATTAATTTCATGTAGTGTATTATTTCATGTGGTTTAGTTGTGGATGTTGGTTGCATGTGTGATTTTTAGTTTATGCAAGATCATTTTTTTAGCATGAATTTCATGTATAAAGGCCATGCATGATATTATTTTGGTCAGTTATGCTTGAAAGAAATTTTTAGAGGGCATTTTTGGTTTAGCTGAATGCTTACAGGGCATTTTATATTTTTTTCTTTAATTTTTTAACCCATTTTAAGGTGATTTTGTGAATGGCTAAACCTTAAGGCCCTTCCCATAATTTTTAAAGTCATCGTGGGTTGTTTTTAAGGTTGGCCGAACCTTAGGGACTAAATGACAATTTTACCATATTTTGCATGGGCATTTAAGGTGTTTTTATGAATTACAACACCTTACAGCCATTTTTCTATTTTTCCAAAATTTTTGTAAAGTCATTTTGGGGCTATCCCATGCTTATTGAACCTTAGGGGGCTAATTACTTTTTTTTTTCTATATTTTTTGCATGAATTTTAAGTTCAATTGAATGCATGACCGGATCATGAATAGGCATTTAGGTAATTTCTAAGTTTAACAAGTTAACCTAGACTCATGTAAGTCATTTAACACAACCTAGGGTCAATTTAGCAATTTCCATCAAGTTAGGGCCATTTAAGTCATTTAAGGGTCATTTTAGTAAATTAATGTTAAACTCGAGTCCTTAGGAATGTGCTAGCATTTTCGCGATATGTCCATTATGAGTATTTTTGTAATTTCACATTAAAACCAAGTATCTAGGTTCAAATTGGGATTTTCATATCGTAGAATTTCTGTTAGGGTCACTTAGGTAATTTTGCACAAAAATAAAGTCTTTTAGGATTAAATTTTGCACTTTCACATCATAGCGAGTCCTAGGTTTTATTTTTATTTTTAATTTTTAGTGAGTAAAATCGTGCCTTTAATTCTGTTAATTAAATAAATACCGTTTTCAATAAAAATGATTCAATATCCTCGAACTAAAATGATCCATAGATATCTTCCATATATGGAAGAGGTCTCATCGATTATTTTGACGATGAGATACCTTCTTTAAAAAAGTAAATCAAAATTTTTTTAAAATTTCAAGAAATAAAGCTTTTGTGTTCCTCCGAGCTTTCCAGAGGGGTACAAAAATATTTCAATATTTTAAAATTAATAAAAATCTAATTACTCACAAACATAATTATAACATTAGTAATAAGTAATTTTTAAAATGAGGAATTATATTTAAATACTAGAAACTAAAACCAGCTTAAATCAAGATTTAGGGTAACAAATAATTAAGAGGAACCAATTTATGGTTGTCGCAAGGTGCTCATCTTTTTTCATGCGTAATTGACTCTTAAACTTTTTACATGTAATCTCTTCAAGGATGAATTCCGGTAGGTGTTCAATTTCAATAAGCATATAAATAGATTGGTTGTGACTCTCAAGTTTACCAATCATTCTGGAGTGACCATTTAAAGCTAAGTTATGTGTGTGATTTCGCTTCAATGAGTTAGTATTAATTTTAAACCGATTTATTTTTCATCCAAACCTAATGCTCCAAGTTTAGGCTTATCACATTATGACATGGATAATAGTGTAGGCCTTAACCCATAGGCCTACGTTGGTAAGGCAATAGGATTAATTTAATTGGGTAAGTCTCTCCACATTCAAAGAAGGAAAAAACGGATACTTTACGACTTGCTTTATCAAGAGTTGTGATGTGAGAGTATTAACTACGGAAGATACCCTAATCTTTTGCAAGATTTATAGGTTATTGGATCAATATAACAATCTTATAGCATTCATCATATCTTCAATAAGAAAACTTTATTGGTATTCTAATTTTTGTTTTTTTGTAATCATGTTATTTTTCTTATATATTTTAGTATAAAGTCATAAAAAAACTAAATTGAAGAAAACAAAAGTTATATATATATATATATATATATGTGGATCAGCGTGAATTTTAATGAGCATCCATAGCAGCGTCCTTCTTCAATAATTAAAAATTCAGGATGATGCCAAGTTGTGCACGTGAGTTGTTGGCTATAAGCCCAAAATGCCTTCGGCTTTGAGAAACAACTGGTGGAAGCTGGATTCTCTGTTCATTAGTTAATTAAACTTTGTTTAATTTGTTGTTTGAATGCATGGCTTGGCGTAATCGAAGCAATAAAATAAAGACTTCTAAATTAAACCAGATTTTATAGGATTCTAATGCAATGATGTTTGAGGCCATTGTGGTGGCCAGTGGGTGTCGGCCACGTGTGTTATCCAGCTGGCATTGTCGGCATATTTCTGATTAATGTCGGCCACAAAGGGAAAAAAAAAAGGACGAAAGCTTTACGTACAGTGTAGAGAGCCACTTTTCCATGCACTTTCTCTATGCCTATGGCGCTTTATTTTCTGCTATTTGGTTTTGTTTGACAAAAATTATCGTTACCTGTTAACCTTACGTGCTGAAAAATGACTGAACAAGTCAATTGTGATTGAAAGTTTGCTCATAGGAATCTTTTAGTTTCAAAATGGGTATCCATATTAACATATAGTAATTCATAAGAATCTTATAGTAAATAATTTAATTTTTAAATTGTTCTTATTTTCATTTTCACCGACTCCTAGCGAAAGAATAAAGACAAGTCATTAAGACTTCGCTAACATTGTTATTGACATAATTTTTAATATTACGCTTAAATTTAATTTTAATATTAAATAAGTAAAAAAAATCTTAGCTTGTATAATTAAAATATTAGTTTAGTAATCAAAACAAAAAGATAAAAATAAATAAATAAAGTTTTCAAAACTAGTATTTAAATAATACGATTTTATTATACTTAAATTTCTAAAACCTTATTATTCCCTACATCTATTTTTTATATTTCAATTCATTCTAATTTTTTTTTTACAGCTGTATCAAAATTTTAAAAAATTTTAACTCACATTTTTTAAGCATCTCTTTCTTCTAAGCTGAATTTTTGAATTTACTAGAAACTTGGGCGTTCATCAATGTGAAGGAGAGCTTTAGCGCTTCAAGAGAATCGTTTTTTAGGGTCGAAAATATCTTCTTTTTTATACGAAAATTTCCATGGAACATATTGAAGTTAGTAAAACTATTTTGCAAAAAGATAATTTCTTTTTCAAAAGTATATTTATTTTCAAATTATTTCAGTAAAATTTCCCAACAAAAAATTTCTTCGACAAAGGCAATATTAACAACGAAAAATTCTATTTAGAAAACAAAATTTCATAAAAAATATTCAATTTTTTATTTTGATTTTTTAACCATTTTATGTTAGTTTATTTCTCTATCCTTTTGTATTTGCTTCAAAATATACCAAAATATATCAAAATACAATAAATAAAATTCTAATTTATTGATAAATTTTTTTAACAATTATTACTTTTCTTTATATTGTAATCATATGTAGATAAATGGTTGAGCTGGTGGGATTGGAGCTACCAGAGATTGTTGTTCATGTGATGCCCCTTCATGAGCATTAGTGGCTTCAATACCACCATTCAGATCGTTTTTCAAGATGAGCTAGCCTTTTACTCATATCAAGACTGCTTGTTTACCCTTTCAGAGAGACGGATTATAATTCAGTTAGTTCTGCTAATTAAGCCTATAGTTCCTCATTCTATTGAAGCATCTGTTCTTGAGATTTTTTATACATGAGTTCCAAGCATTCAATATGGGCTTGATGGTTGTTTTCCATAACTATCCGGTAGTTGTGAGCGTTAAGTCGGTGAAGAACAGTAGTTCTGTATTTCACATCACCTTGCACTTCTAGATTATTGCTGAATTAGACTTTTATTACACGTCATGAATATGCTTGATGAGCTGACAATGCGTGAACACAAGCATGCTCATGTATGGAATTTACATGGCATGGCTAATAAATGTATAAATATAAAATTTAAGTTAGAAAGACAGTTGGGTTCTAATAACGGCTTTCTCATAAATCTTTCGTTAAATAGAAATATCTCTGATTACAACTTGATCAAATTTGGAAATAACAGATAGGTTA
>JBBYHL010463338.1:0-10632 GCA_038381835.1 Adansonia madagascariensis | reverse complement strand
TAAACCTGTCATATCAAGATATAGTAAACAATTTGTTTATTAGTGATCCAAAATTCAAATTGTCAAATAAATTTATGTATTTTAAAGAAACGTGATGATGGACCCGTAACAGTTATACCTCAGGGTTTGAGACTGAAAATTCCTGAAGACGGGAGAAACTTGATATAGGATCCTTGTAATTGGAGCCCAAGAATTCTTTTCCATGCCTCTCCAACAGACGGCCAACATGAGTTAACAATGCAGTCTCCCTATGCATACATGAATTGACAAAACAAATAGTATTAACAAAGCAAAATCAAAAGCAATTGCAAAACAGATGCTGTAAAATTAATACGCGTCAACGCTGCTCAAACAACAAGATTTCCTAAAGTAAGGTTATTCCTTTTAATTCAACTATTCAAACCAGTTCCATCATCTAATTTAAGCTATTGTAGGCTAAACAATGAACAAAATAACCGTTATGTTTGGTTTTTTTTCCTTTTTTAATCTATTTACTCATTTTCAGCTAAAAAAAAATACAATCCTATTGTTTACTTTAATTGAAAATCAGATTTTAAAAAAAAAAAAAAGGCAATAACTTGAAGAACAAAGGAAGAATCCTTACGGACCTGATATCCAAGAAGGCGGGTCGGGTCCGAAGTCTTTGTAGCAACCATAATACATCATCTAATGAAGGGAGAAAGGAAGATCAGGGGTAAGAACATGTTTGGAAATTCGGTTCCAAGTCTCCGGCGTGGCAGCTCCTTAATTATTAATGATCTCAGTTCCGGTGGATCGTTTGGGCCAGTGGAGACGATATGCCCAACGCTTCTATATCTCGAAGGGTGACGGAATCCAAAGATTTGTACACCATTCTTGTTTCCTTTTTATCAGAACTCGAAAGTGTAAGAAAAAGAGCGAGATTTTTAGTGAAGTACTAGCTTTAGAGCTTTTTGACTTTCGGCTCCTAAAACGCTGTCATTTTGACGTTTCCTAGTTCCACAAATCTGGTTAAACATTCGTCTGCCTCATTTTTTAAATTAATTTATTTTAATATACAAATGATATGAATTAAATCAGAAGTTGGAAATTAAATTGGTGAAAACTTTTATCATTATTAGTTTAATCAGATTATTTGAATTAATTAAATTAATAAATTATTTTAAAAATTTTAGTATTAAATGAATAATTTTAATGTTAATTAAGCATTAAATATAATAAATATTTTATAAAAATATTATTTAGTTAAATAGTGTAACTTTTTATATAAATTCAAAGATTAAATATTTAAATCTCATTATTAATAATAAATTTATAAAAAATTATAAAATAAGTTCAAAACTAATTTTTTCTTTTTTTTTTGAGTTTTTATCAATTCAATAAATTTTTAATCTGTTCGAAAAAATTTAAATTTTATGATATATATTAAACTAAATAGATTATTGGTTCAACTCATCAATTTTTTCAATCTTTTAACACTAAAGATATGTATCACCGCACTAATTCTATTTATAAAATCTAAAAATAATCTTTTGATCGTTACTAGCAATAATCATCAAATTTTTTATTTAATTAATTGGTAATTTATGACTAATAAAATTATTAAATTATTTTAATAATGTTTATACTTTTATGCTCGAAAGTTACGTGAAGAGCTATACAAATAACAAAATATAATAATTTTTATTTTTTTTTAAGAATTATTTTGTAGAAGTTAATTACACAAAAATAAACAGAACCTATAAGGTTTTTTTAATTGATTTTTATTTTTTAATTAAAAACCAATATATAAATAATAAAAGCATCTATCTAAATCAAAACGTAAATTATTATTAGATGAAATTTATGTAGCTTTGTCTTTCTTTTTTTTTCTAAACAATATCTTTAAATCCCAATATTTGAATCCAAAATTCGTGAATTATGATGCTTGCTGGTTAGCCATTTAATCTTTTGTCTTTCCTTATTTGCTCCTTTTGAGTCCTTTATATCCGTATCATCCTTTTGTGAGTTAGATTTAGATCGAATTCGAAGGTAACATTAATAGATTTTATGGCTACGTGAATTAGTTTCAAAAACGATATTAATAAATTTTGTGATTACGTAAATCTAATTTGATAAAAAAATATGAACAAAATTTTATGTCAAAGATTTTTCTTGTATTACGAAATACCGTAAAAAATTATTCAAATCCGTCCAAATTTTAAGAAAAAAAAGATTGATCCCTCTTTCAAGAGGATTAATTCCTCTCAAAAAAAATATCAAGTCTTTCGAATATTTACATTACTAAAAGTAAATTGATTGGCAGAATCTTACTTAGTAAAAATACAATTTATTTTTTTATTTAAACTTATTTTTTTTATTAATAATTCTATTCAAACATTTCAAATATAAACGAACTTTCAGATTTGAATGAATAGCACGGACTTGAATGAATATTATGGTCCAATAAACAAGTTTAGTTAAGAGAAAATCATTAGAGATTTTCATTTTTAGGCAAAATTGAGAATAAAGAGGATCAGGTAACATAAATGAAATAATTACAAGAGATTATTCCAAGAGAGATCTGATCTAAAACAAAGAATGCACATTCGCATTCAAGCATTTCTTCCTTTTTTCTTTTTTCTTTTTTTATTCAATTCCATGAGCCAAAAAAAAATTATTATTCGGCACCAGGGAGGAACTTGGTGCTGGCTGTACCAAAACGTTTAGCAGCTGCCGGAACAACCTGAGACGGCGACAGAACCTCCACCAAAGAAAAGTTGTAAGTATCAGTTCCTAGTCGACTCTGTAGCCACCCTCTGCTACCGGAAAACCCATCGGCCACCACCCAGCAGTTTTTGAAACCTAGACTCGTTAACGTTCTCGCCACTGTTTTTGCCGAATCACAGTAGCTGATCAGCATTGACAGATTTGAAAAAAACAAAGGTTAGTATTTTCAGTTATCAGATTATTTTTAATGCATTGCATCCGAATGCGTAACGAGATACGGGGATGGGATTAAGAACTTACGAGTCCATGATTACAATGTTTGAGCCTTTGTTAATTTTCTTGAGATAAGAGACCTTCAAGGCTGCAATTTCAGCTTCAACTTTCTTTGTACTTCTCACTAAGCCTCTTAACTTGCTTGGCAACTCTTCCAAACTGAAACATAGAAGCATTCATGGATGACTAAGAATCCTATGTAAATTTAGATTGTCCTATATTATTTGGACTTCTCATTTTCTTCAAAGTACTCATATTCGATACACATATTTGAATATGAAAATAAAAATATAAAACTCTTGAGTTAAAAAAAAAAGAAAAGAAAATATACTCAGTATCCGGATAACAGAAATTCTGATAACGACTAGACAGCAGGTGTCTGGCTTGGGTCATATACAATCATAGTGCTTAGTTCATCTCAGATAGTGTCATAAAATAGATCTTTCCCAACTGCCAGCACAGTGATTTTGATTGGTGTCTTCCATTTATCCTAAGCTTAATAGTGAGCTATGCTATTTGGATTTAGATTGAGCGTCAAATATCGATAATGTGTTTGGTATGGTTTGGTCAATTTTTTTATACTTTTTTCTCATATATTTAGAGAACAATATCTCATCATACTTTATATTTATATTTAAATATGTGTCAGGCTCTGACGTTAGACACGAATACTTTAAAGAAAATGAAGAATTCGGATAACATAGGAACCAAACACAGTCATTGAGGCCAAAAATATTTTACTTACGGAATAGCAAGCATCCTCTTCTTAGCACTAGAAGGAAGGCGGGGGACACCAGCCTTATCCTTGTCCTTCTCTGATCGAATATCAACCATGATGTAATTCTGCGTTGATATTAAATCAAGCGCTTGAGCAGCTGTAAGATCACCTAAAGAACAACAAAAGAGGCAACATATCAGTCACATTTTACGGGTATACATTCGACAAATATATATTCAATTTTTCTAAGTTTTTCTATGTATTTAGAGGATCATTGAAAAATCATATTCTCTTAACCATGTCTGAATGTGTCGGACATCAATTTCAAACAAAAAAATTATTTAAGAAAAAAGAAGTGTTGCAGCAACATAATCATGGCACGAAGCTATTTCATATCAGAAATCAGCAAAAACCCACCTTTGTAACCACGAAGACTATAGGAGATGACAGACCAGATGGGAGGAAGGAGGAGGTATGCAACAAATAATGCTCCAGCAGTTCCAACAATTGTTAATGGCTCTGCAGATGTGATGGTTTCAAAAGTTGAAGAAGCTATAGGCTTGGCTACTTCAATCACCTTCGTAGTTTGTTTAGCAGCATCAGCAGCTGTCTGCAACCAAAATCATTACATGAGTTTTACAGACATGAGTAATCTTTAAGCTATGTCACTCGAATTTGAATATAAGTGTCGGATATAAATACGCAACGAATCAATTGTGAAAATACACATCAAACTTATGAGATATTGTCTGATTTAGTAATACTCAAATGCCCGATTTAAATCCTCGCTCAATCATATAACCTTAATTTATCTTTTCCCCCTTATCTTAAACGTTAGCTTTGATACCGATTATGATAATATACACCAAATTTATGAGATATTGTCCATTTTAATTCCAAGATATCACCATTTGTTCCACAAAAGACACCAGACATTGCGTATATTTATATAAACATTCAACTCTTCAAACCAAATAAAGTCTTTGCATTCAACATCGAAAAAAAGTTGTTGCTCATTTTATAAAATATAAATCAAGCTGAAAATTTGACAAGTGGACACCCATAATGAAATGGAAACAATTGAAAGAAGAGTTAGAGGTGAACCTTAGCAACACTAAGAACAGGCTCAGAGTCCAGACCAGTGATTTGAATAGCTTCTTGGGCTTTCTTTGAGGCCTCGGATATAGCTGGAGAAGCAGCCTTCAGTGCCTCTTCTCCAACTTTCTGCGCAATAGGCACCCCTGCATCAATGGCTGGCTTCAATGCTTTCCCTACAACATCAAAAATCTGCTGTGCAATATCCAAGGCACTTGAACCAGCTTCTTGAATCTGATCAATGGTTTTCTCCACCTGTAAACAAGAATGGGTATTACTTCACATTGCTAGATCACTATTTTGGCAGCACTTTTATGCCTTTGAAAGTTATTTAAGAAATAGTATATGCAAAAATTATGTAATCTACTTTGAGCTTCTTACTTCAGTGAGAGATGAGACAATCTGATATTTGCTAAGACTGACAGCTCTGGCTTCATGTGGAAGTGAAAATAGAGCCAATAAAGAGAGAGTTGTCGACGTTGGCAGCGATAGAGTGATGGGTTTTAATTGGGTTTTTGAAGAAGCTTTGCTCGAGGTTGGAAATGATGTTACTGAAGCTGAAGGACAATAAGAAGGGGGAGAGGGAGGGAGAGGAAGTGAAAGCCTTGCAGCAGTGGCTGAAACTCGGGTAGCCATCTGAACTGCCATTTCCTGTTCAGAATTGAAGCAGGCAAGCAGGTAACTTTAGAAAGTTTGGGTTGAGTTTTTTGGTTGTTTTCTGGGTAAGATTTGAGGCAGACAGGGCAGTTTGAATGTCTGGTTAATAAGGCGTTTCTGAGGATTGTGTAATGAGAAATGGAAGGTTGAAGATTGAGGCTAAGTGGAAAAAGAATGTGGCCAATTGGAATGGCCCTTCTTTGTTTGGGCCCATCATATCCTACATGACTGATATTGCAAAGATTTCAATGGAGCCACAAGCAATCTTTCTCCTATACTTCCACTTTTCTTAAAATATTTCATCATATATTGAAATATAAATACAAAAATATAACTTTTTAAATAAAAAAAAATTAAATATAATCATATTAAATCCAAATTATCCAACACTCATCCTAATTCACCCTAATTCTAAATAAAAGAGGCCTCCGTTGCCTCTCCAACATGGCATTGGCATCCCATCCAGTTTAACAGACTGCTTTTATCTTCCATTATTGGTATTGCAACTACTGTAAGAACCTGACATAGGGACTCGTTAAGAATGGGTTTAGAAATGCTTGTTTGACAATGGATCTGGTTACGGCAGAATTTAGATTTTAGACAAATAGTTCAAAATCATATTTTAGTTTTTTCTTTGCAAAGAACAAGAAGCAAAATGAAGAAATGTGGCAGTCTTAGGAAAAGAAAAATGCCCGTTTCTTTATGTTTGATCATCATTTGTCTTGAATATCATTTTATATATTCCCCTTCATTATTTTGTTGCCATAAACAAGAGCTTTCATTCTTTGAAGATATGAAGAATTATGCTTGAAGTGTGGCTTTTTATGAAATGGTTTATGTTCCTTATGCATACCAAATGGCCATAACTCTCCAATGTTTTTAAAGAAATTTAAAAGAAAAAGGACAATAATAATTATAATAATATGAATAATGTGCAACAACCAGGACTCAAAAGTCTACCTGATGTCGTCATACTTGTAAGGATTTGGTCGTCATCTCGTGTAAGCTTACATCCAAAGTAATGTTTTTTTTTGGACTCTTACAAATCCCACAAGGCTTTGTCATACAAAGATGTGGCTCCCTTGCTTTGAACTACATGCAAGGACTCTCCTTTTGTCATGGAATTGCCAAGCTAGCTCAATTGGTATACTTAATTAGGCAAAAGGAATCTCTTAAAATAGAGGTCCTTGACAAAGCTTTACAGGATCTATAGGTGCCCAAAGAAAAAAAATACTTTTGATTTAAGCGTATGCACGGTAAGGACCAATCCCAATTCGAATGGCCGAATAAGCCTAAGTGTCTTAAGGTGGTCAATTTATCCAGGCCTAGCTCGATGGAACTAGTTTTTCCAACAAGATACCCTGTAATGTTTGCAGATTGAATCGTGGAACATCCTTTAGTGGCTTCACTTTCATACTCTACGTTCTCGTTGAAGTGCAAAAGTCGCAGTTTGAGCAACTTCCAAATAAAAACTGGAATTGGATCAGCCAGGGTTGATCTTAAACTGCAAGTTCAAAGGGTTGCATATTGATGAAGGAAGCTGATTCAACCAAGCTCCTCCCAAGCCCAGGTACCTCAAATGAATGAGTTTCCCAACATCAGAGTCAAGTAGACCAATGTGAATGCTTTCCTAATCAAGCACTCTCAAGAGTTTAAGTTCCTTTGAAGTCCTTCAATCTCGGTTCATAGTAGTCGAAAAACAACAAGGAACGGATTCTTGAACTATTGTTAATTCTGCGAGAAATCACGAAACTTGTAGACAGCCTATGAGGCCTTGTTAGAAAGCAATCCTTGAAATCTCCATGGATGATGCCGAAAAAATGGATCTTCCTTAGCTTTCTTTATTGCAGTTCTCTCAAAAGGTCATGCATGCGAATTGTTTTAATGCTTCCATTCAATGTCTTCCCAGCAATTTGAACCATGCTCCTTCCCACTAGCTCTACCAAGTAACCCTCAGCAACATCTTTCAATGGTTCTTGGCCTCTAGGTTGAAAAAATCCTTCGGCAACCCACAACAAAATCAATCTTCTAGCAGAAATATCGAAATCTTCAGGGAATAGACCGAAATGAAGAAAACAAGGTTTCAAGTAGTAACGTAAATCATGAAAACTTAAGTCTAAAAGATCAAGGCATTGTGCCGGATCTTGCAGCAGCTGCCAATGTGCACTTTGCAGAACTTTGAGCCATTCTTCGAAGGTTGCTTCTTGTCTCGACAAAAGACCCCCTAGAACTACAATTGCAAGAGGTAACCCCTTGCATTTCTTAACAATTTCTTTTCCTAGCTCCACAGTACAAGCAGGTAAACTTGTCATGGAATCCCATTCCAGTCATATCTTCTTGGATAACAATTTCCAGCTATTTTCATCACCAAGAAGGCATAGTTCATGAGGCCGGGTTCGCAGATCAGCATACGAAGCAACTTCTCTGAATCTGGTAGTGAAAATTTTTCTGCTTCCATTCTTTGTATCTGGAAAAACTGCTTTCAAATCGTCCCGAACTTCTTTATTCCATATGTCATAAAAAACTACACTATATCTCCTTTGCTCCAAAAACCTCGACAGTTCTTCTTCCATTTCCTCCATGTTCATCTTTTCCAACTCCACCTTTCTAAGCCCTGTAATCTTCTTACACAAATCTCTCAATAACTCCCTAGTTTTGTATTCTTGAGAGACAAATCCAAGCACAAGAATCAAAGTACTTGTTGACGTTGCTGCTACAATAAATTTTCTTGGCTAGAGTGGCCTTACCTAGACCAGCCATACCAATGAGCCTGAACTCGCCATTAATTAGACGATCTTACCAAAATTTTCATGTCCCCCTCAGCACCAACAACGATTTCGTCTTCTGAAGTGTGAGGATATGCGTGTCGCCTTTCGCGAAGAGAGTTGACTGCAAAACAAGTCCTTTCTTCTCGCCCTTTACCAATATTTTCGATTCCATAAGTTGACCAATTGCAGCAAGTATCATGGATTTTCATCTTGATCTTGTTTATTTGCCTGTTAAGTTTATGACGTGCAACGAATTCATTCAAACGAAAAGTGAACCTCTTGAAGAACCTGATGATCGAGCCTTTCTCGTCTTATCGCATCGTTTCAAAGATGTAACCATCGGTAGCATCTTCAGTGTCATAAGCAACATCTCTTATGTCCGCAACCCCAGTTTCGAACTCTTCATCACCGCCACCTCGTTCTGCATCTGCATCCTTCAGAAAACATACCATTCTCCTTAATTCACCCTCCATTCCATTCAACTTGGTCCTCAACTCTTGCCAAAGAAACAGCTACATCCACCATTTAAGTACCAATATTTTCATTTTTTTTCCAGTCCAGGCTTTCTCAGCTTTCTCGATTACTTGGCAGAATGAAGAACAAAGGCCTTAGACTTACGAGCTTATTAAACTGCATTTTCATGGCGATACCATGTTTCAAATTTGACCAGAAATTACTTGATCAATCACCCAACAACACCACAATTTTTTTGAACGTTAAAAGTTTAATTTTTATACACGTTTACAATAGATCATATAGAACTATCAGCTTTTTCATGATTATTTTCATCATTTTAAGTGGTAAACTTGATTAATAAACTTGAAGGCAAAGATTATATCTATTGCACAGTCATAACTGCTTTATGTTCTTCTTTCATTTGGATTCTTTTTTTTTTTTTTTTCCAGTTTTACATGCACTGAGCGCTTGACCATATGGATTAGAGCCATGTTATTGACTGGAAATATGGCGACTACATCATACTGACATCAAAATCCACATGGTGGATGATTATGAGCATGTCGTGGCAGAATTTGTTCATCATTTCCAATCAATTATTCGTCATAGGATATATATATATATATATATCAACCTTCATTAGTATAAAATTAAATTAATTTTATATATTTATATAATTTTTTATATAATTAATATTTTAACAAATTAACCGTTGGATTTAGCAATATAATTGTACTCATCAGGTAAGTAAAGTTTTGAATCGATTCAACACTTTAATCATATCGATCAAAAATATTGATGTTTTCAACATATATTTAACGGTTAAAAGCTTTTTAATATCGAATAAATAGTTAAACATTTTAAAGTTACTTAACTTGACATGCATAATTTATGTAAATAGAAGATAAAATAAAATAATCGGATTAAACAAATATGAATTATATAAAAAGTTATGCCAGTGTGTAAAGCTAATTTAGTTTTACATTATTATAAGGGAATCCCTCCTCGTATATATATATATATATATATATATATATATATATAGTTTGTGTTAAATAAAAAGACCCAAATTTATATCATAATCATAGTCATTATGGGTTAAACCAGCTTATGTTCCATATTACCTATTTGAACCAATAGATCTCGTCCAAATTTTATCAGGTTTAAATAAATTCTTTTAATTCAAGTTGAAATGATCGACCTAGTTTATTATTCATTTAATAAAAATATTTTTATTCAAAAATTAATTATAAAATATTAATATTAATAAAATTTTCAAATAATAAAATAAATTTTTAAATTCAATTAAAATCAAATTTAACAAAAAAATAATAAAAATTATTTGAACTTATTTCAATTCAACTCATAAACATTAGACTAATATACTTATGTAATTTTAATCATTTGACTTGTTTGAACTCGAAAACCTAAATTTGGGCTTAAAAGTTAACTTATGAGAGCCCACCATACAAATTTTCCCTAAACAAATATAGGGAAAGAAAAAAAAAGTAAATAAATAAAGTTATATCTGAACATTTATTACTTAAATAGCGCAATTTGCATTTTATAGGTTTTTTTTTTTTTAATGTATAAACTTTGGGGCAACATTTGGGCACTAATTCAACCAGGGCTTTTCACTATTTATAGATTACAAATTTGCCAGTTAATGGAATATGAAAAACAAAAATCTTTTACCTACATTTTTCATCCTATAAATAGGGGTGAGCATTCAGTTGGTTCGGTCAAAAAAAATTTCAAACCGAATTAATCGACTTAGCTAGAGGAAGCAACCGAACCGACCGATATTTTTAACCATAACCGAATTAACCGAACCGACTAAATTTCGGTCGGTTAGTTCGATCAAATCAGTTTATTGGGTCTTGGGCTAATAGTTGTATATTTGGGTTGGAAATGGGTTTAATTGGGCTATTAATATATATAAATATATAATTGTTAAATATTAAATATTAAAAGTTC
>JBBYHL010463327.1:0-14472 GCA_038381835.1 Adansonia madagascariensis | reverse complement strand
TAGAATTAGCTAATTTTAATTTCATTAATTGATTTCCTAAGAAAAACAACTAATTAATAAAGTAAATAAGATCTTTCTGATGATGGAATTCAAAAGTCACAAATGGTTGACTTTTAAAAATTTCTTAGGTAGGAAAATTTCGATTAAATTCTATTAGTATGATTAAGAGTTTAGTTGATAATTTTCAATATTAAAGGTCATAGTTAATTTTCGTAACTAAAAGATTAATTAAATTGGAATAAAGATTTAAATTTTTTTGCTTCTATGCATAAAATATTAAAATGAATCTGACGATGGAGCCTCTTAAAAGGAGCAAATGGATTCCTTTGAATACTCTTGAGGTCAGAGATATTTCTCAGAATTCCATCAGTATGATGAGAATTTCATGAAAATTATTTCAAATATTTAATTTTTGATTAAAAATAAATAAATTAGATGTTTAGATAAAATTTAGATCTTTTTTTTCCTTTTTCCATAAAATATTAAAATGAATCTGATGATTGAGTCAATTTAAGGAAGCAAATGGATTTCCTTAGAATCTATAGAGGTGAGAAAAATTTTCTTAGAAATTCCACCAGCATAATGGAGAATTCTTTAGAAAATATTTTCGATACTTAAATATTTGATTAATAAATTAAGATCTTTTAAACCATAGGACCTTTAGTTCAATATTAGGCTAACTAGGTACTATCTTTATGGTAGGCATTGTGGGGTTGCCGATACTTCCCCACACATAATCAAACTCTCAAATATAGTTCTAAACATAAACCAAAACCTATTCTTTTAAGGTTGTGGACTATTTCTTCACACATACTACACAAATTATATCATAAAGTTCTAGAATTAGGCTCATCCTTTTTGGAAGGTGTAAAGTAACTACGCTCTCGTAAGGTGTCAACCTCCGCATGGGCTAGCGAAACACTCTTAGGGTGTAAAGTACCAAAACTTTTGTAAGGTAATAATCTCTGCAGTGGCTAAGGAAATACTCCCACTCAAATTGAACCCTTTCCAATTGAAGCCTATAATGGGTAAGGATTAGGGTGCCTTACTCATTCTCCATGGGTGATGTTAAGGAACAATTTGGGGACCTTTTTAAACTTGTCAAATATCCTAACGTAGCATGTAAATAACACTTAAGAAACCAACTTTAGGATAGAGCCATGCCAACCTTTATATAGAAATAAACCAAGATAGGACACATGAAGAAACATATCTCTACTTTTTCAAGATGTATATTTTTATTTTTATGCTTATTATCTTTCCTTTTTTAAGATGTATACTTTTATAATGTTTATGTTTTTTTAACCACTTTACTTTATTTTCTTTTCCTTTTCATGCACTCATATCATCATGACATCATTATAATATCTTATTACATAACTATTTTTAGGTAAAGAAGGAACTTTCAAGTAACATCCATGGTAGGCCTGCCAAAGTCTGAATCTGCCAAGTATGAGTCTTCAGATCATTTAAAGGCTAGATCAGAAGTGACTCAACTAGTAAAAGGTGATTGTTTACCGACTGGAAATGTCTCAACACTTTCAGAAAAAGTTCACCTCGATCTTGCATAAAATGACCTAACTGATCTGATGAACATTTAAAGATCATGGAGTTCATCTAAGCAGGAAGCTTAATATGGGGACATGGCACCATTTCTTCCAATTAAGGTGGACAATAATCTGACAAGAGCCATAATTCAATTTTGGGACCATTTATACAAATGTTTTGTATTCAATAAGGTAGATATAGTCCCAACTATAAAGGAATACTCGAAATTGTTACGCCTTAAAACTCCAAACTGCAATAAGATTTTTTAAAAAATCAAGATGAGTTACCGTAAAAACTTGTTGGAATGATAGGGATTAGGAACATAGATGTCATTAAAAAACAAATGAGAGGACGTACTTACATTCCTTGGAGTTTTCTTCGAGATTATATCACTACAAGTTTCAAAGAAGAGAAAGTAATGAATGTAATGGCTTTGGCTATTTATGGAACAGTCATATTTCCAAAGGTTTTAGGCTATATAGAGATTGCAATGGTAGACTTCATTGATCATGTCAAACACCAAATAAATGCAGCGCCAACCATTTTGGCAGAAACAATCAAGTATTAAATCATTGCAAAAAAAAAAGGGAATGACAGTTCAATGGATGTGCATAATTGTGACATATTTGGATGATAAACCAGATCAAGCATAAGGAAAGTAGATTTCGCAGACCATTTTTCATAACTTCCCATCAAGGAGTTTCGTGATAGCACTTGACCAGAGCCCAAAACAAAAATTAAATGGCTAGCATTCTTGAGAAAATTGACAAGTCGAGATGTGGTATGAAAGGCACCTTAGATGTGTCATGATCAAACTTTATTCTAATATGGAGATTGGCCTTGGGTTCCACTTGCAGGTTTATGGGAAGTTATTAGTTACACACTAATTATGGTCCAAAGGCAAGCATGCTATGAGTAGTTTATCCCGATGACTGATAAGCTTAATCAAATAGACTTTGCTTACACAGATAAAGAGGCTTTAGAAAAAAAAAGAAGATGACATTAAAGCTTGAAAGAAAACAATTCGAGTAGAGGGAGGCAAATTCACAAATAATACCTCCTCTGAATACTCGATGTGGCACATAAAGTGAGTCAAGTACATAGTGTTACCCCTTAAAAACAATGCCAATCATTTAGTCCAAGTTATGCCTCTTGACCCTATGATAAAAATAGAGCTGGATAAGGGAAAGCTGCAAGAGGAGAAAGATGAGGTAGATTAAGAAAACTAGAACTTATGAGATAAGGTTAGGAAGTTGGATGAAAGTCGATCTAAGCAAAATAATAAGTTTCAAAAAACTGAGCCAAGACTGCAACATATGGAAGACTGGATTTAAAAAACTTGATGATGTGGCTACTAAAAAGACTTTGGAGCTCGAGCATATATAGGTGGAAAATGAGAAAGCATGCATAGAACATATAAGATGGAGGGAAATGTGTCAAAGGTTGACCCTTAAATTTGAAAAGTTAAAATAATAATATAAACAAGTCCAAGACATGAGTTCAAGAAGACAACTACATCTTAGGCATTTATTCGACTAGATTCGCATTGGTGCCCAAAAAGCAAAAGAAATGCATGATCTGATAAATAAGCTGAATGTGAGTGTGCACCTGTTCCAAGCTCATGGCTAGAAATTATTTGAAATCTTAGAAAAGGCTCAAAATCATTATAAGCAAATAATGAAGTTTAATTAGAAGCCAAAATGTTAGGCTTTAATTTCATGTATGTTCTTTAAAACATTATTGAGAATAATAATAAAGTTTCTTTTTTTATCAATAATTATTATGAGGTAAATATTCCTTTTTTGTATAACTCATTCATGCATTCATGTTAATAAGTATGTGATAATTGACTTAGATGCATGATACCCTAACTTCTCAATATTTTGGTAAAAAAAATGTTTAAGGATATTCGTAAACTGAAAATCACAGAGCAATCTAATCTGCACCATTATGGTACCCAATCACGAGTGAGAATTATGGCTAAAAAGCAATCCAACAAGATTGAGAGAATGGAGAAAGCTCAAGAGGAAATAAGATAGCAACTAGCTTAATTGATAAAAATGATGAAAGAAATGAACAAGGGGAAAGGGAAAATGGATGAAGACTCGATGAAAGAGAAGAATTGAAATCTTGTGTACAAGTTGGTTTGTGAGAAAATCTTTACTGCACATACTAAAATGCCAAAGGTTGCCGTTTTTATGATAGGGCCAAAGCCAAATGACTTAATTAAGGTTCCTAATATAAATAACCCAAAGGAATAGAGGAAGTTGAAATTTAATGAAAAGGAAGCAAAAAAAGACTTGGGTTCCAAAAAATACGTCTACTTGAAGAGAGGCTTTGAGTTATGGAAGGAATAGATTTTTTTGGATCTATAGATGCTGTAGGACTTTGTCTTGTGCCTGATATTGTAATCCCACCAAAGTTCAAGACTCTAGACTTTGAGAAATATAACAGCACTATATGTCCTTTGACACATGTTACGATATATGGCAGAAAGATGGCTGCTTATTTAAATGATGACAAGTTGCTTATTCATGTCTTCCAAGATAGCCTCACAGGTTCAGCGGCCAAATTGTATGTATAATTAGGCAAAAATCGTATCCACTCATGGAAGGAATTGGTTAGACCATTTATCTCATAATATAAACATATTGTGGATATGGTTCCCTATATGATGGCATTGCAAGTAATGGAGAATAAGTCAACAAAAAGTTTTAAAAAGTATGCTCAAAGGTGGTGTGATCTAGCTGTACAAGTCCAACCACCTCTTACTGAAAAGAAAACTACCACGATGTTTATTAGTACTTTTCATGCTCCTTATTATGAAAAAATGATAGGGAACACTATGAAAAACTTTACAGATATTGTGATCTCTAGGAATTATTAAGAATGCTATTAAGAGCAAAAAATTAGAGGTGAGAGAGACATTTAGGGCAAAAAAAGAGAAGTCCCTAAGAAAAAGGAATCTGAGGTTCAAGCAGTTACTTATGGAGGATCACAAGGAGGATTTACAATTTATAGTCCATATCCTACCCACCAAACCTATTATCCAAGTTCAAACAACATCGCCTGTACCTACCCACCTACACCATCACCTACTTTCCAACCAACTTTTTATCCTTGAGCACCTATTCCACCAATAAGACCTATGATTTAATCATCCCAACTGACCTAATTACCAAACAACCAAAAGCATGACAACCTTATCAAGAGAGAACTCTCATTGATTGTATCCCTATAACCTATACTCAATTACTCCCATATCTCATCAAGAACCATTTAATTGCACCTGTGTACCTTTAGCCCATTAAACCTGCATACCTCAGATGGTACAATCCCAATGCTCGATGTGATTACCATGTAAGAAATGCCAGACATCCTATTGAAGATTGCATTACATTAAAGTATAAAGTGTAAGGCTTAATTAAAGTTGGGTTAATAAACTTTGAAAAGAAAAAAGAGCCAAATGTCAGTGGTAATCCCTTGCCTAATCATGCTGGATTTGTAGTTCATGGCTTGGGAGATGATAAAGCAAGAATTGTTAAAAGAAGTATGGAGGATATTACAACCCCATTGAGGTGAATCTTTGACATTATAGTCAAAGCTGATATAATTTGCCCTATGCCAGCAAATTTAAGTACTTATCATGGGACATATGATCCCTCTGAGACCTGCAAGTACCACACGGGAGCTGTCGGTCATTTGATTCAAGAGGGCATTGATTTTGGAAAAAAGTGCAATGATTGATGGATACATTCCAAGTGAAGTTCTCTAAAGATCATAAGAATGAGAAATAAATGTTACTAATGAGAAGGCATCATCAGGGCCGTTTTTTGAGGTCAAATCAGTAACATTTTACTATAAAAATAAGTTAAAGCCCACTCCAGTTAACAAGCTTGTCCTTACTTTAAATGTTCCAAGTCTATTCCCTTATCAGGATAACAAAGATGTACCATGGACAACTACTAAGCTAGAATTAGGTTGCTTTATAGATTTGGCACAAATAACTAGCATAAGGGGAATAACTAGGAGTGGACGATGTTACTCTCCTAAGATGTTAGAGAAGGTTGAAAAAGAAGAATTAAAGAAGAATAAAGAAAAATTAAGAGTCAAAAAGATCTAAGAAAGATCTATGATTTAGAATACCATAAACCTCTGACAAAAAAAGAAGCTTACATGTTTTCGCAACTGATTAAGCATAACGAGTATAGCGTGGTGGAACAATTGAATAAGATGCAAGCCCATATCACTCTGTTATTGTTGTTGCCAAATTCTGAGCCTCATATTGATAAAAGTACTAGATCATGCTTATGTCACTCATAACATTTTTGTTGAAAATGTGAGTCAAATTGTTGAGAGTTTGGTGACCTCTAGTTGCATAACTTTCAATGATGAGATACCCTCAGATGGATGAAGTAGCACTAAAGCCTTGCATATCACGATAAGGTGTAAAACTCACATTATGGCTAAAATGCTTATTAACAATGGATCCTCAATCAATGTCATGCCCATGAGTATGCTAACCAAGTTGCATATGGACATATCCTACCTAAAGGCTAGTAGTATGGTGGTAAGGGTTTTTGATGGAACCGGTAGAGAGGTGTTTGGTAATATTGAAATCCTTTTATAGACTGGTCTTTGTACTTTTAATGCCAAATTTCAAGTGATGGACATTTTGCCATCTTATAGCTGCTTATTGGAGAGGCCATGGATTCATGCTGTAGGGGTTATCCCTTTATCATTGCATCAAAAAGTTAAATTTATTATGGATAATAATCAAGTTTGTGTGTCTAGAGAAGAAGGTTTACTAGTAACTCAACTATCACCGATCCCAATTGTGGAAGCTGCTAAAGAAGCCTTCTAATGTTCTTTCAGATCATTTGAATTTGTCAATGCAACATATGTGGGTTCTAAAGCAGTGGGCACACACATACGCAGAATAGCTCAAATGCTATTTAATCAAACTGTTAAGAATGTTTGGTGAGTTGGAGCTAGATTAGGGAATGATTTATAAGGAATTAGAAATATGCCAATCATACCAGTGAATAATGAAAGATTTGGATTAGGATATTGACCCAAATGGAAAGAGATAAGAGAGATGATAGAGAACAAAAAGAGAGAAGGAATAGCTTGTTACTAGAGGAATACACAGGGATTTAATGGATTGATTGTGCCTCACTTGTTTGAGATTTTTCATTTAAGAGGGTTTATCAAAGTAAATACTCTAAAAAAGACACCAGTTAAAGAAATAGATGAATTTCTTTTGGAATTATCTAATCATATGGTGGAAAATACAAGTGAAAAAGAAAATCCCTTGGTGTATCTAGCATATTTAGGCATTGAACTAAAGAATTGAAAGATAATGAAATTGCTTGTCATTCTTGAACCTTTACCAAAGTAATTTAAAAATCTATTCCTTAATGGCTTATGCCCAAGAATATTAGGGAATTTCTTATGTATGGGCTAATTTACCTTTTTCATTTTCAATTTCAATAATAAATGGAATGCATTCTAGCACATTTCTTTTTTATCCTATTTCATTTCATTTTTATATTGCACGTATACCAATATACACCTTTTCAACCATTTTTAGGTTTACAAATTATGAACATACAAGCAATCATGATAATGATAGTTTGAGATTTGACTTTGAAAACTCTATTCATATTAGTGAACTTGATAATATAAAAAGACTTGGATGATGACACCTTATCATCAATTTGTTGAGGTTAGTGGAACAAGGGGAGAAGTCCATAGAACCTTATTAAAAAATTATGGAACTAATTAATCTAGGTGATGAAGAAAATAAAAAGAAATTCAAAGTGGGAACATCACTCTCATCTGACGATAGGCAGAGGCTGGAAGAATTGCTTTGAGAATATATGGATGTACTCGCATGGTCTTATCAAGATATGCCAAGTTTAAGTACCGACATTATAGAGCATAAGTTGCCTCTAAACCCGAGATGCTATTGAAAATCAAAGAAGAAGTTAAGAGGCAATTTGATACAGGATTGCTAGAAGTAGCCAAATATCCTGAATAGGAAACGACTATAGTCCCAGTACCTAAAAAAGATGGAAAAGTATAAATGTATGAGGACTATTGAGACCTAAACAGGGCAAGCCCAAAGGATAACTTTCCTTTACCTTATATTGATATTCTTGTAGAAAATATTGCAAGATATTCTTTGTTCTCTTTCATGATTGGTTTCTCAGTTATAATCAAATCAGGATGGCTCTTGAAGATAAAGAGAAAACTACCTTTATGACCATATAAAAGACATTTTGCTATAGGGTCATGCCTTTTGGACTAAAAAATGTTAGAGCAACTTACCAAAGGGCAATAGTGACATTGTTTCATGATATAATGCATAAAGAAATTAAGGTTTATGTTGATGATATGACAGCCAAGTCCCATAAGGGAGAAAATAATGTACACGATCTTAGAAAATTGTTTGAAAGGTTGAGAAAATTTCAACTCAAGTTGAATCCTACCAACTGTACATTTGGTGTCATTTCTGGGAAGTTGCTGGGTTTTATTATCAGCAAAAGAGAGATTGAGGTGGATTTTGATAAGATACAAGCCGTACAAAATTTTTATCCTTCTCGTACACAAAAAGAGGTGAGATGTTTTCTAGGGAGGTTGAGTTATATTGCTTTTTTTATTTCTCAACTTACGTCTAAATGTGATCCTATCTTTAAGCTCCTTCGTAAAGACAGCACAGGTGAATGGAATCAAGATTGTCAAAAAGCTTTCAAAAGAATCAAAGAATACTTATCAAATTTGCATGTTCTCGTATTGCTAGTCATGGGGAAACCTTTGATTGTATATTTAATAGTATAGAAAAGATTGAGAGGATGTGTGCTAAGATAGTTAGATGAAAAGGGTAAAAAAGAGCATGCCATTTATTACTTGAGCAAAAATTCACTGATTACGAGTCTAAGTATTCTATGCTAGAGAAGATGTGTCGTGCGCTGGCTTAGACAACTTATAGGCTCAGGCAATATATGCTATACCACATTACATGGCTCATAGCAACGTTGAATCCTTTGAAATATATTTTTGAAAAGCCATCCTTGTCAGGATAGATAGCAAGATGGCAAGTCATGCTTTTTGAGTATGCTATTGTATTTGTGACCCAAAAGACGATAAAATGGAGTGTAATAGCAGAATTCCTCACTGATAGAGCTGTCGAAGATTATGATCCTATGAGGTTTGATTTTCCAAATAAAGATTTGATGGTAGTACTCTAAGTAGATGAAGAAGGATGTGGGGAGAAAACATGGAAAATGTGTTTTGATAGAGTATCAAATGCTTTTAGCACATGGGATTGGGGTAATTTTAATATCCCCAGATAGGAATTATTTTTCAGTTACTACTAGATTGGATTTCAGTTGCACTAATAATATGGTTGAATATGAGGCTTGCATTATAGGCTTACAAACAGTGATTGATAGAAAAATTGATTTGTTGGATGTGTATAAAGACTCAGCTTTGTTTATTTACCAGCTCCGAGGAGAATGGGAGACAAGGGATGTTAAGTTGGTCCTGTACAAAAGCATGTGATAGAATTAGCTAAGTAATTCAAAAAGGTTTGCTTTTAACATTTTTCTCGAGAAAAAAAATCAAATCGTTGATGCTCTTACTAATTGGCTTCAATATTCTAAGAGAGTACTGACGTTAACATCCAACCTATTGATTTAACTATAAAAGACTCGCCTGTGCACTATTCTAGGTAAAAGAAGAGGTTGATGGAAAACCATGGTACCGCAATATCTTGTAGTTTATTAAAAATCAATAGTATCCTGAGCATGCATCAGATAATGATAATAAATTCATTCGTATGTTAGCTATGGGTTTTTTCCTCGATAGTGACGTGCTATATAAAAGGAGTCTAGATCAAGTACTTCTGAGATTTGTGAATGCAACAAAAGTAAGGAGAATAATGGAAAAAGTACATGATAGGGCACATGGAGCACATGTTAGTGGCCATATGATGACAAGACAAGTTATGAGGGTAGGCTATTATTGGTCAACAATGGAGACTGATTACATTGATTATGCTCGAAAGTGCAATAAATGTCCAATTTATGCTAATAAGATTCATGCTCCCCCGAATGAACTACATGTTTTAGCACTACCATGGCCTTTCTCAATGTGGGATATGGATGTAATAGGACCAATCACTGTAAAATCATCAAATGGACATATATTTATTCTTGTTATCATTGACTATTTTAGAAAATAGGTGGAGGCGGCCTCATATGCAAATGTGAGATAGACAATTGTTTGTAAATTCATCAAAAAAGAGATAATATCTTGATATAGGCTTCCAAAGATAATCATTTCAGATAATGCTCATAATTTAAGCAACACAATGATGAACAAAGTGTGCACATAGTTCAAGATTAAACACCACAATTGTACACCATATCGTCCAAAAATGAATAAAGGCAACTAACAAAAATGTTAAGAGAATTATGGAAAAGATGGCTGAGACATACAAAGATTAGCATGAAAAATTGCCTTTTGCCTTGCATGCTTACATCTACCAAGGTAACCCTATTTTCGTTGGTGTATGAGATGGAGGTTGTATTATAAGTCAAGGTGGAAATACCATCCTTAAGCGCATTAAAAGAGGTTGATCTAGAAGAAGCTAAATGGATACGAGAACAATACTAGGAGCTAAACCTTGTTAGAGATAAAAGGCTTGTTACACTTTGTCATCGCCAACTATATTAAAAGAGAATGATACGAGCACACAATAAAAAGGTCTACTGTAGAAGCTTTCGAGAAGGAAAATCCATCTTAAAGGAAATTCTTTTGCATCAGCATAATCATCGAAGGAAATGGACACCAAATTGTAAGGTTCCATATGAGGTGAAAAAAGCCTTTTTAGGTGGGGCATTAATTTTGACTGAAATGGATGGGGATGAATTGCCAAACCCGATGAATTAAAACATTATAAAAGAATATTTTGCTTTATGAAAAAAAAAAAAGAGAAAAAAAAGAGAACTTAAATTGAAAACTTGTGAGGGCGATTTAAGTTATTGGTGGTATCTAAGATGAAAACCTGAAAGACGACTTAGATAAATTTAGTGTCGTTTTAAGCTATCATGATTGGGGCAAAATCCTTAAAATCAAAAACCTTAAAAAGGCAGTTTAGACCATGGAAAAATCAACATCAGTTAAAGATCATATAGTATGGGGACATTTTAGTAAGAAGCTTGTTGGGGGCATCAATCAAGCAAGTTTTTAAGAAAAAGTCAAGGATTGGACTGATCATGATCATTTGGATGTTCATTATTTGAGTAACAATTACCTTATCTAGATTCTTCTTTGTAATTTTTCTTTGAAATGGCCTAATTGAATTTCTATTTAATTCTATTCTTTTTCTTCTCATAATAATAGAGAATTATTTTCCTAATTTAAATTGCTTTCCTCTTTACCTTTTCCTGTATTCTTGTTGAGGAAATGTTCAATGCATTTTTTTATTGTTGAGTTGGGAATTATGAAAGATAAGTTAATAAAGATATCACTAAAAGATTCTTTCATTACTTTTGTAAGGAAATAAAGAACTACATGGTAGAAAGGATGGAAGTAGGAGCAATAAAATAGGGGTGTTGATATTTGTGAAAATAAGAATGTAAAATGTGACTTAGATGGGGTAAGTCAGTTTAATCAATGAAGAATGAAAGTTAAAAAATTAGAATTGATGAGACAATGAGAACATTTCTAAATCAATGAAAAGTGATCATGATTTGGGGAGCATTTGGATTCATGATCATAATGTTTCATTGTAGATGCAATGCATTCTATTCATAGCTTTCATGACATCTTAAGTGAAGATTTGGTTTTCAAGAGCAATTTTTCATTAGTATTGGATTTGCCTAGTTACGTTTTTAAGTTTAGGCCTCGTTCAAGGAGCATTTTACTTCGTTTGGCAAATTTCTAAAGTTAAAATCTTGGTGAAGGAGTTTTTATAGATTTTAAAGTTGAAGCTTTGGTGGAGGAGTTTTTACAAATCTTAAAGTTGATGCCTCGATAGAGGAGTTTTCTTGTTTGGAAAATGTTTAAAGTAGAAATCTTGGTGGATGTGTTATTTCAAAATTTTAAAGTTGAAGCCTCAGTGGAGGAGTTTTTTTCAAAATTTTGAACTTGAACCCTTAATGGAGGAGTTTTTTAAATTTTCAAAGTTAAAGCCTTGGTGGAAGAGTTTCAATTTTTAAAGGTGAAGCCTTAGTGGAGGAGTTATTTCAAATTTTTAAAGTTGAAGCCTCGGTGAAGGAGTTTTCTTATTTGAAATTTTTTTTAAAAAGTTTGTACTTGGTTGAAATAGAATTTTGTAAAAGGTCGGCGATTACAATAAGGTCTAAGTTGCAGGTATATATGTCTTTGTGCACTTCCTATTCTACAGCAAGTGCATACACGATTTAGACTCGGGTTCTATAATCCAATTTTCAAGTACAAAATATAGATGATCAAACCCGAATATTATTGGTCTGCTCACTAGAAAAGCCCATATCCATTTGAAAATTTTAAATTTTATTTTACAAAAAAAAAAGTTGAAATTTTATTGAGATGAAGATTGGTTAAAGACCATTAAAACCAAATTGCCAAAAATATGAAAAATTAGAGCTGACATAGCTAAAATTGTAGGATTGATTAGAAAACTAAAAATTTGGGAAAGGGAATTAAGGATTTTGATTCCATCATTAATTCTTTGTTTCCTGGCCAGACCTATAAATTAGACCTAAAAAGTAAGATCTAGGCATTGAAGAAAAAAAGGGGCAGCTATCGTAACATGGCCTGGATAGAATCCTGACCAGGCTGACTCACTCAACTTCTTTAAATAATGGTTATGAAACGACCATTTATTTGGAGTCACCACCAATCTTATTTTAGCCAGATGAAATTGGACATTTGACGGAGATTATATTTTTGAAGGTTATGAAACCCTTAAAAACAAACTCCAAGGTCTGCGGTCATACCAAAAATCACATAAAAGGGTCCGAGAGTTGGTTACAATTACAAGTAAGGATCGACCTTCTCATGATTCCTAGTAATTGGTACCTCATTAATCGCATGTTTACTTAAATTTTGATTTTTATTTGGTTCCAATATTTGATATGTAATTATAATTCCCATAATATTTCATTATAGAAATTTATTATTCTGAGAAAGTTGGGTTTTAATGCTTTTGGAAATCATAAAATTATTCTATCCTCCTGAGGAACCAACTGGGCATGAAATTCTATCATTTTCCGCTGGAGAATCATGCGAAATATGAAAGGTTTTATTTTTTCAAAATTGAAAAATCCCGACTTCCTATTTGAAAAGGATATCTAACTATTAAAATAATCTATAAAATTTCTCACATATACTGGTGGGAATCCTACGTATTAATTTAATTAGGAGATATTGCCTTATTTATATAAAAATAATTTTATTATTAAAAAACACGGACTCTATGACCTAAAAATGACCTAATATGATGAACATATTCTTAATGTATACTTTCGATGTGAAAGTATCCTAGTACTCATATAGGATATGGTTCGAATATAAAATTATAAAAATACCCCTAAGGTATACCTTTTACATGAAACTACCCCAATAACCCCTAAAAGACTAAAAAATGATTGAAAAAGGGTGAACCTATCCTAAGTATGCATTTTCGGCCTAAAAGCACCCTAATGCTTATCTAAGACTAAACTCGAAGAAAAATTATGAAAATGCCCTTAAGGTATACCTTCGATATGAAAGTATCTCGAGAACCCTAATGGACCTTAAAATGATCTAGGAAGGCTAAACTAATCCTAAAAATTCACCTTCGGCATAAAAGCATCCTGATGAAAAAATTATAAAAATGCCCTTGGGGTATACCTTCATCATGAAAGTATCCCGGTAACCCTAATGGACCTTAAAATAATCTTAGAAGGCTAAACTAATCTTAAACATTCACCTTTTGCATAAAAGTATCCCAATAAGCAAAATTATCAAAATACCCCTAAGGTACATCTTCGACATGAAAGTATCCTGGCAACCCTAATGACCTTAAAATTACCTTGAAAGGCTAAACCAATCCTAAATATTCACCTTTAGTGTAAAAACATCTTTGTGAGCAAAATTACCAAAATGCCCTTAGGTATACCTTCAACATGAAAGTACCCCGATAACCCAAATGGACCTTAAAATGATCTAAAATGATGAAAAGTAAATGAATTTAGTCTAAATGGAAAAGCTAAAAGTTTGAGTTTGACTTAAAATGCAAAATTTGCAATCAAGCCCTTAAATTTTTTAAAAGTACATTTCGTATCCTTCGGAGGACCGAACAAATACGAAAAGTTTTGAAAATTTTTATATCCCTAAAGAAGGCCATAGAAATAATAGAAATCTCTAAAACTGATAAAATATCTATTTTGCCCCCTAAATATGAAAATTTACTACTTTATCCTTATACTTTTCTAAATTTTAATTTTGGTCCCACATAATAAAATAACCTTAAAAAATCACGAGAATCACATGCAAACATATATGAAAAATTAGCAAAATACTAACAAAGATTCAGCCAAACACTTTGGCCTTAAAAAAGGTATATTCCTAGAGTTTACAAAATGACACTTAAACTTTGTAAAATTATATTTTGACCCTTATATAATAAAATATCACAAAACATCACAACAAATCATCAAACCAACAAAGAATTACCAAAAAAACATGGCAAGAATATGTATAAAAATTCGGCCAAACACTTTTAGCCAAAAAGTATAATTTTCATTTTTTTGCAACTTAGTCCCTAAATTTTCTAAAATTGCAAAATGGCCCCCCTAAAGTGTTAAAAATGCCTAAATCATGTTTACAAATACACAAATCAGAAATATCATGGCTTACAAAGCTCTCAACCAAGCCAAAAATGTCAAA